>JASDQU010306271.1:27179-40690 GCA_032191745.1 Picea mariana
AGGTAGTACTTAGAAGGACGGGGGGCAGTGGTGCATAGAGGAAAGAAGAGAATCTCGATAGAGAGGAGATTGATAGAGAATAAGAGAACTGTAAGACTGTATGAGTCGTTAAGCTGGTGAGCCGGGGAAGAGGTGAGTGACTCGGTCCCGAGGGTTAGATCGTAGGCTGAGGAGCCTGGTGCGATCTAGTCAGCCTCGCAGGGATCGAGGATACTATGGAAAAGGGAGAGACCTAATATTGTAAGCACGCGCGGCGTGATCTATATCTGAACTATAATAAAAGCTTGAGAACCAGATCTTTATGGACGTAGCTCGGGAGGGGGTGAACCACGGTAAAACCTGTGTTATGTGAATGAATGTATGTGTCTTTATGTCTGATTAATCGATGAATGATGAATGAATTACTAGTTAGGTCTGGTATTCCACATGCATGCATAGAATGAATGTTATAACTAGATGTTGGATTGAATGAATAAAGATTACAGAACACCACCGCATATCTCTACTCATTCCCTGGTTGCAAACACTTGAGTATTTCAACCACCCATAGAGTTATCTTGGGTGAGACTGTGCAGTACACTCTGTGTGCTACGTTGCCTTCTGGTTTACTAGAGGGGACGATAGTTTTAAAGGATTTTGTTGGGAAGCTTATCAAATATGAACCAGGGTCAATCAGTGATAGTAACAAAGACTCAGAATACCCCCATAAAGAATCCTCAAGACCAATAGAAGAGTAGGTGCAAAGCCAACAAATGGTTTCATTGCCGGTTGATTGGAAGAAAATGGGATTGAGTATATGAGATTTGCGGAGGATGCATCAGAAGAAGGTTAGAACAGATAACGTTGAAGAAAATGTGAATCTAAACGGGGATGTTGAGACCGTGGAATCCCATGAAGGAAGAGATAGAGAGCTGGTTGAAGACAAAGGAGCTAGAGTTTGTGTAGAAAGATAATAGAAACCTGAAGTTGACACCATGCAAATATCTGGACAAGTACGTATTCATCGACTTGCATGAAGTATTTTTCTGCGATTTCCCGCACATATTGCAGGAGTGGATAAAAATATTGAAGGACGACCATCCTACAAATTGGATCAGACAACTAGAGTGGAACCCTGAAGAGATCGCGTAGTTACAATGAGTTGATAATAGGTTTACGCGCGCATTGGATTTTTGGTTAGATAACATTGTTGTAGGATTTATCACAGAATTTGCAATAGATACAACGAAGTCATACAACACAGCTGAACAAGAATTCTTGAAGGGACCTAGAGGTAGGTGCATCAGGTCATTATATACTTCCATTAAGATATTGCTATATAAAAAAGGTGTAATGACAATGGATTCAGACAACTAAACTTCCCTGCGTGAATGGGGGAAGGGGGGAAGCACTGACATGAGAAGGAGAAATGGAAGGAGAATAGGATAAAGGAAAGAAGGAGGAGGCATTGGACCCAATTATGATGGACGAAGACTAGATCAAGAGGATCATGGAAACAACTAGAAAGATGCATAGTGGAGTACCCTACCAATATAAGTGAACACCAAGAAGAGAGCCATAACCATGAGGGAAGGCTTGGAAAGTGATGAAGAGGAGGTAGAGGATCTCTAGGCTATGGAGAAGATTGAGAAAATCCTGCGCATGACATATGAGAGGAAGACTAGAAGTCTAAGAGAGGAAATAAAAGCCAACACTCCTATCCATATTAGTGTCAGTGTGGAACCCATAAACCCATGTGCGACTAATACACCAAGAAGAACACCACCATTTAGACAATCAAATTTAAGGAGAAGGAAGATAGTAGGAAGTACATCTACACAAGGAACAACAACTGGAGGATCCAGTTCAGAAAGCATTAGTCAAGTATCTACATTGCGCGGAGGTAGTAGTTAAGCATTCAGGATGACAAGACATGATCCCACCATCATGCTACCAAAACTCAAAGGGGAAGTGTTGGAGGACCTGAAGAAGCACTTGTTTATCTCCAAAAATATTCAGGAAGAGAAACAGATTACAGATGAGGACACTAAACTTGCATAGTTATCTATCACGCTAAGATATCATGCACTGGATTGGTATATGATTTTAGTTGCAAACAATCCACCAGGGACAACCAGGATGATTGGAGATATCAAGAAGTTGCTGATAAATGAGTTCCAAAATCCTAGTTCAGAGGATCAATACATGAACGAGATGATCGATATTAGACATAAACCAGGAGAATCTGTATGGTAGATTGACCAGAGATTCAAACTATTGAAGGGAAAGCTAAAATACGTCATGACAAATATGAAACATAGGCATATGTTCATCAATTCACTGTTACCACACTTGAAATATCCATTACGACAAAATAAGTTTCAAACATAGCCATAGGCTCTACTTGCATCCATACAAATGGAAGATAACTAATATCAGAAGATAGATCCAACCAGATAGGAGTTGAAGGAGGATTTAAATAACTTAACATTCCAGTTAAACCAGAACAAAAGTAAGGACAAAAGAGAAGCCGTTTGGTGTACCACATGTAGGACAAAAGGACACCATAAGAACAAATGTACAACATTCACGCAGTACATGGAAGGAGGAATTCTAAACCCATTGACAACAAGAGTACTATGGTGTGAGATCTGTAAGAAACATGGTCATGATTCATACCACTGCTGATCCGAAAAGATCTTTTAAATGACAATGGTTGAGTTATTTTGCATGTGTTAATTAACCATTTAGGAAACTAATGAAAGAGGAATAATGAAAGAGGAAACATAACAACCATAAAGCAATATATAGATCTGAACATAAGCATGAAGAACAACAAACCATAAACACCAATGTGATAACGGAGTTCGGCAATCTCGCCTACGTCTCCGGGCCTTTGTCTTAGTGGGTGAGGCTTTCTTATTTATGTTCAAAGCTTTAAAGGTACATCATAGTAGTGCCAAAAGGATTACAAACTAATTTGGTCTTTTTATACCAAATCTCAAGAACCCAAAAAAACCGACGACATTGAAATCGGATGACCGGAGCTCCCAAAAATGGCCTGCAAAGGTGCTCTCCTCAATGGTTTCCCTGCATAAAAATGGCTTTGGTTCAATAATTCTTCAGCATAAACCTGTTCTAAACTTCCTCCTTGGATTCAAGAACCCATGGTTTATATAGATTTGAAGTTGGTAGCAACCTCCCAACTTCTCCCCAAGATTTGGCCTAAAAAAGGACCCAATTTCCCCCAAAAATGGGTAAAATCCCACAAATATGCTGAGAAAATCAATAAAAAAATCATATAATATAGTGGAAAAACCCACTATATGCAAAAAATAGGCACAACCCATTTTTTATTGGGCTCTTGGTCACCTGAAGCACTCCATGTGGCCTAGCGCTGGCGCTGGATCGTTAGCCCCCTTTGGAATCGACCCCTTGGTCATGTGCTCTTGGGCCATGTGGCCACAACCTTATCCACGCACCCACATATAGATATAACTCCCCGACATGTAGCCCACGGTTTAGCCCCTTGGTCGGCGGGCTAGCCCGGTCGACCGGGGATAACCCCTTACTGTCCGCGCCAACAAACAATAACCGGGTCATATGTTGGAAAGGTGTCGAAAACTGGGGGCTATTGCCACACTTCATGCTATGGTATAACTCCGGGTCACATGTAGTGGTCATATGGATGTCTGTCGAGGGATAGGGCCTAGCCCCAACCCTATTCTCTGCCAATTGAACCTTGAATTCACTTTAAATATAACTTGTATCCCATTTTAATCAAGTACCACAACAAACGGGCTGGCTAGCTTGACCCTGCCAAGTCATTAGCCCGGACGAGAGGTCACGGGTTCGAATCCTATAGACCATAAAATTTTACCATAACAAACAACCAATAGAGGGGTGCCACGTGGCACCACATTATTCATCCCAATAACTTGCCATGTGTCGAGAGACCATTCATCCGCTTCCAACTCAGTCAACATGTTGACCGTACCTGTCACGTCAGCATCGTGCCACGTGTCGTACAGATTTGCCATGCCAGCCGTACGGACGTGCCACGTGACACCCTTGTAGTGGTGACATGTGTCACTCCTTGATTCATCCACCTGTATGTCAACGTCAGTGCCAAATGTACCCTGCCACGTTAGTTGTACGACCATACGGTCTGTACAGTCAGCTGTCACGTGGCACTGTACAAACTGTACAATCATCAAAATTTTGCCTGTTTAGAGAAACGAACAAACCAAACCACGATATCTTGAGTATACGACGTTCATTTGAGCTCATTCAAGTTGCGTTGGGTTCATATCAATGAGGCATATGCACACGTCCATTTTAAAGAGATTTTGAGAACTTTGATTTTTAGGCCTTTCTGAGCCCCATCTGGCTCCTGGATCCAATTTTGTATCAGCTACCCAATGATGTAGAAGTACCAGACAATACCGAATATCTCATATTGCAACTTTTTCAAGTCAATAGGTCATGATGAAAAAGATTGCAGAACCATGTACCTTATGAGGGAAAGAACATCAGATGGATATAGGGTACATGCAAAAATGATGACTGCGCAAGCCGCACCAAAATTTAACCAAGTACTAGCCCTGAACAACACTGTGCAACAACAGTATAACACTGCGCAACAACAATATAACATTGCACAACCGCATTACAATACCACACAACCACACTATAATCTCACGCAGTATAACCAGACGCCTCAGCATAATGCACCGCGAGGGGATCGAGCTGGCTGCAGAGGTGGAAGAAGAGAAAGAGGAGGCTTTGGAAGAGGTAGAGGACCAGTGGTATGCCACAATTTTCAACAACTAGGACACTATGCAAGAGAATTTCCACTTCCACCAACGACTTGTATGTATTTTCGCGCATCAGATCATGACACGTAAGAATGTCAGACACTATTAGGAAAGATCTAGGAGAAGAGGAATCAGAATAATCAGAATGTCCAGTGGATTTCTGCAGAAGCGAGGAATTAAGGAAGAAACATAAACATAGTTACATGAGGGGAGGAGCTAAAAAAGGAAATGACGCAGTCAGACAAGAGCCAACAAAACACCAACGGGTAAAGAAGAACGCTGAACCAAAGAAGCAGTTTGATTCGCAGAACGAAAATGAGATATTCAAGCAAGCTAGACAAGAATTCTTGAAGCCTGACATTGCATCAACATGAACTGCTCAACATAATAAAGAAGTACTAGAGTACGAGATGCCTCCATCGTTGGATCACACCAAAGAAACACATCCCCTGGGACAAGTAAGTACGATTAAAATATTTTTGCAATCATGTGAGAAACTACTAAATGATCCATCATCTGTTAAAATATTACAAAATATGCTAGAAATATGTAGCATAGAAGCAGAAGGGAAACTAGAGAAAAAAACAATCAATCACCTACATACAAGGAGGAGAACAAGGAGGGAATTTAGGCTGAATGCCAACATTGGAGATTTCAACATGGGAGATATTATACTAGATTTAGAATCCGAAGTCAATGTATTACCCAAGAAGACATGGCAATGTATGGGAGAGCCCACATTAGGATATTCATTGGTTCAGCTGAAACTAGCAAATCAACAAAGAGTTCTACCGATTGGTAGACTAAAAGGGGTAACAATAGATTTGGATGGAGTACAGACTAAATCCAACTTTGAAGTAATCGAGATAGTGGACGACACAACACCTTATCCAACATTGCTTGGCTTAGGCTAGGCATTTGACAACTAGGCCATAGTCAACTTGAAGATGAGGAATATGACATTTGAGTCAGAAGAATACAGATTCATTGCGCCATTGGACCCATCAGAAGAGGAAAGGTTTGTAGAACCTACTTGCTTAGACCTGGAGGAAATTAACCAGTTGTATAGAACGACCGTGCAAGAAGAATATTATGTGAACCCGACTACAGATGGGGTACTCAGTTTGAGAAGTATCACCTCATGTGCGTCAGACTCAGATATGGTCTTAAAAAATTGGCAGTAGAGGTTACACGAAGTCTCCACAAGAAGATGCCCAAGAATAGACTACACAGTAAGATGGGTAGGTACAGAGATAAGGGAACCTCTCAGCTTCCATTGGGTGAATGACTTAGATGCATTCATAACATGATACAAAGATGAAGTGTTAGAAAACTAGAGGCTCTTAGCCCTAGATATAGCACTCAAGGAAACACTTACAAGATGGTGGGGTATGCACAAAGAAACAATTAAGAATTGTTACCAATGTAAGCAGTTACTGGGCATCAGATTTGGTGCAGAACAAGAGAGCAATCAATTGCAGAAATATGATGGATAGGGGGCACCAAAAGAACACTTGGAGAAGTGCAGAATGCTAGGGAGGATGACACCATTGGAGGAATGGCCTCATCATTTTGTTCACACATTAGAAGGCATTCCAGCAAATTGGTAAACAGACCAGAAATTGCGTAGAGGAACTACAAGCCGAACAATATTACAATATAACTTTACAGTCACTTTCTCATTTTAGCATGAGAACCCCAACATAGACGCAACACTTAAACAAATTAGAGGAGTGATATTCATTAAAGAACTAGAAGTTGAACTCATAACCGAAGAATAACAACAAAACAAACAGATAGTAAAAACTATTGTCATGCTACCACATGCAGGAAGAAGCACCAGATGAAGATGACCCACGTGATATTCAAATTGAGGAAGTTGAAGGAGAAAGAGAAGTGGACGATCCACCTCTAGAATTAGAAGTAATTGCTGCACCGATCAAGGTGATGAAAGTAAACATTGGGACAGTTGAGAACCCCAAAATGGCCAGCATTAGAGACTACTGGGATGAGCAAACAATGGAAAGTATAACATAGTTACTGCACGAGTACAACGACCTATTCCCAACAATGTTCACAGAAATGAAAGGCATAGCAGGAGAGCTAGGTGAAATGAAGATACCACTAAGAGATGAGGCAAGACCAATCAAACAACGACCATACAGACTAAACCCGATATATAAGCAAAAAGTCAAAGCCGAGATCGATAGGATGTTGGAGGCTGGAATCATAGAATCTGTAGAGGAATTTGAATGGGTAAGCCCAATGGTAGTTTAGGAGAAGAAACAAGGGGGAATAAGGATATGTGTCGACTTGGGGAAGCTGAATGTTTCATTCCCACATGACCCATTCCCTACGCCTTTCACGGATGAGGTGTTGGATAACGTAAGAGGACATGAAGCTTATTCATTCACTGATGGATTCTTAGGATACCATAAGATCAAGATAACACTGGAAGATAGATACAAGACCACTTTTTCCATAGAATGGGGATCCTACCGGTATACAGTCATGCCGTTTGGACTGAAGAATGCACCAACAATATTTTTCAGAGTAGTCATAGCTGCATTCAAACAATTCATCCACCAATTTCTAGAGGTATATCTGGATTATTGGACATTCTATAGTCTGTTAAAAGACCATGTAGAGGTCTTATGACTGATGTTAGAAAGATGCAGACAATGTAAGATATCGTTAAATATCAAAAAGTGCATCTTCGGAACACGTTTTGGGATACTATTGGGCCATATAGTATGCAATCAAGGCTTGTTAGTAGATCCTGCCAAGATTGCAGTAATTGTTAACCTACCACCACTAAAAACAGTCCGCCAATCGAGAGCGACAATGAGACACACAAGATACTACATGAAATTTATCAAGGGGTATGCACAGATCACTGTGCCAATGGAGAAATTGCTAAGAAAAGACATGAAGTTTCAGTGGAATTAGGACTGTCAGCGCGGATTGGACACCCTGAAAGAGAAGATGGTAACCACACCAATACTAGTATTCCCAGATTGGGAAAATACATTCCATGTACATGTGGATACATCAACCATAAAACTTGGAGATATTCTGTCACAACTAGGAGCAGGAGAATTGGACCATGTGATAGCATTTGCTAACAGAAAACTGTCAGAATCAGAGCAAAACTACAATACCATAGAGAGGGAAGGTTTAGCTATGGTCTACGTGCTTCAAAAGTCCATGCATTATTTATTTGGAAAGCATTTCAATATGTTCATAGACCATTCAATGCTCAAATACCTCGTCAACAAACCAGTATTGGGGGGGAGAATTTGTAGATGGTTATTGTTGTTCCAAGAATTTGACTTTGAAGTGATAGTCAAACCAGGAAAGTTGAATGCAGAACCTGATCACTTGTCTAGGATCACTAATGGGGAGGAACCTACAAATCTAGAGGACAACTTTCCTGACGTGCAGTTATTTTCAGTCCAGATAACCGATGAATACTTTGCAGACATCATCCAGTACTTGAGTACAGGGACTGTGCCACAAGAATTCAACACTGCACAGAAAAAAAATATGGCAGTCAAGGCTACAGATTACAATTGGTTGCAGGACACTTATACAAAATGGGTGCAGATAACATCTTGAGAAGATGTGTGCTAGAAAATGAAAGACCTATGATGTTAGGAGAAGTCCACGAGGGAATAGCAGAAGGACATTATGCAGGCAAAGCTACTGCATAGAAGGTATTGCGTGGAGGACTATGGTGGCCAACTATTCAGAGAGATTCAAAGGACTACTGCCAGAGATGTGGTGTATGTGAGAGGGTTGATAAACCGAACAGAAGGGACGAGATGCCCCTGAGACCACAAGTAACCTTGCAGGTATTCAACAAATGGGCAATAGATTTTTTGGGACCAATTAACCCACCAACAAAGAGATCAGGAGCAAGGTACATTATTACTATGACAAAATACCTGACAAGATGGGCAGAAGCAACACTGGTACAAGATTGCAGCATAGAGACAACAACACACTTCTTGTTTGAGCACGTGCTCACTAGATTTGGATGCCCAAGGATTTTGACAAGTGACCAAGGCACTCACTTCATTAACAACACTAATAGGAATATGAGTGAGAAGTTTGAATTTTATCATCAAAAGAGTACACCATATCATCCTCAAGCAAATGGAACAGTGGAAGCATTTAATAAGATCCTTGAAAATGCACTAACGAATATATGCAATGTTAATAGGGATGATTGGGACTTGAAGATACCAACAGTACTGTGGGTGTACATGACCACATGAAAAAAGTTGACAGGGAAGACACCATTCTGATTGGTGTATGGAAAAGAAGCAGTGGTACCATTCGAATTTTTGGTACCTAGTCTGCGCGTAGCAGCAATTACAAACATGATAAAACGAGGTGCAGTACAGGAAAGGATAAATCAACTGATGATCATGGAGGAAGATATGATTCTTGCAAGGTTTCACCAAGAAGTATAGAAAGTAAGGGACAAATCCTAGCATGACAAACATATCAAGAGGAAAGATTTCAAGGAATGAGACTTAGTCTTGGTGTATGACAGTAAATCCCTTCAACACCCAGGAAAACTCAGAATGCATTGGTTAGGACCATACGAAGTAAAGACTGTCATAGATGGGGGAGTTGTACAATTGAATGTTTTAAGAGGAAAAAAACTCAGAGGGATGATCAATGGGAGTCGACTGAAGCTGTATAGGGATTATCGACCTCCTAGCACTTGAAAAAAAAAACAACAACAAAGGGGTTATCGTGTTGGACATCAAAAGATAGCACCACAGGCATAGTGTGCCAAAAAGAGAATGAGCACGCGCACTTAGAAACGTTAGCACGACGAAGAAATGACTAATGGTCACTAAAATGTGGACACATCGAAAATCGTGGGTATGAAAAATAAGCACCAATGGACGATGAATATAAAAATTGAATGCAAGAACGATTGACAGAACACCACATTAATCGTGCCAACTGGCGACGACAAGAGAATTCAGTGGCAAGTACATGGGAAGCACCAATTCAATTAAAACACAATTTGGGTAACATCTCCGAGAAGCTTCACATGATTCCTATATAAGCTAGAATGCGGGATCGAGAATGTTATTGTGAAATTGAGAGAAGCACATAGCAATAGAGGATACAGAGCAAAGAGGGAATTTATAGAGGTTACAGAGCCAACTAAGCACAACAAAGAATACCTTTACCACCATGGCACCACCCAAACTAGGAGCGCCGAGCCAGACTTGTAGATGACCTCGAAGCAACGTCAGAACACCACCAGTACCACATGGAAGCAAACAACAACCACCTCAGCCTCTAGAATTCGTCAACATGGACAAAATCCCGTCGCCCGATATGACACCAGGGAGCCCCACACCCGTGGTGGAGGAAACCCAACAGAGAACACCAGTAGGAATGGACATTGATGTGTCGGAAAGGGGACAGGGCCAACATGGCACCACCCAAACTAGGAGCGCCGAGCCAGACTTGTAGATGACCTCGAAGCAACGTCAGAACACCACCAGTACCACATGGAAGCAAACAACAACCACCTCAGCCTCTAGAATTCGTCAACATGGACAAAATCCCGTCGCCCGATATGACACCAGGGAGCCCCACACCCGTGGTGGAGGAAACCCAACAGAGAACACCAGTAGGAATGGACATTGATGTGTCGGAAAGGGGACAGGGCCAACAGGCTGAGGATGCAGGAAATCATTCGCACCCCGAAGACCCTGAAGAAGCCTCGAGTGTTAATGGGATGGTCCCCAACCAGGCGGAAATGACCACATCAGAAAGGTCACACACAACCATGCCAGAACAACCACAGGAAAGCATAGTGGAAGATGTCATTGGCCATCCAGAAGTGTATGTAGAAGAGAGAACAATGGAGGCTGGAGCCTCGAGTCAACCACCACAATGCAAGGGAAAACAATTGGTACCACGATCACTGTGCAAGGAGGCCACCACAATGAAGGTCTTACTGTGCATTCCAGAGGGCGTGCATGTTGTGGGAAACATGTTAGGCCACAGGGAGAAATTACGGTACTCAGACCACGATGTGATGGACACAGACAAGTTTCCAGATTTTTCTAAAAAAGTTTACCTGGAATATGTGGGTATAGTACCCTTTGGCGAACCAATTAACCAACCAAGCCAGTGGGCAGCCGGACTGGCCAAAACTGAGATTCTAGGCCTGTTGGACATCCTGCACTTTGCGAGGGGCCGAGACGCAAACAACTGCACCAAGCAGCTGATGGAAGTCACCCATGGAGGATACGTGTGGCTGGAACATATCATCTTAATAAACATGGATCTCATTGCATACATCACAGGGCTACCAACATAGGGGGAGACACCCACACAGTTCCTTGATGACAAGACGAAGGATAAGGCATTGGTCGAGGAAATGGAGAAGAAGTATGGTACAGAAAGAGGGTTGCGGATAATCACAATCAAGCATATTAGTGACGCTGCGACAAGGATGGCCACAAAAATCATGGCGTGCAAGTTACTTAGGAAATGTTGCAAGGAGGAAGTCCCTGTCGGGGTTGTCGCAACCCCAACACATTGTGCAGAGGGCACCACACTTAGCTGGGCCCTGTACTTGTTAAATCTGTTCCTAGAAGACTACAAGGACATGCAGGACCTAGGGACAAATATTTACTATTCATGGCTACTCGTCCTGATCACCTTGGTCGGATGGAAGGAGCCTACGTGTTCATTCTTTGCCCCGAGATCCAATCCTTGCCACGCAATGTGATACCTATAGTTGGGGAACACTCGATACCCCAAGAATAAAAGGGTGAATGTAGGCATATTCAAAGGATATTACAATGACTTGCAGGAAAGCATCACCAACACTTGGCAGATTACACCAGAGGTGGTCGCACAGTATCAAGGCATAGCCAACTTCAAAGAGACTAGGAATATAATGTGGATCCAGGCACGAAAGGATCCTGACAACCAATGGCTACAAATGCGATACTGCATCAAGGAAGATGATGTAGAAATGGCCATTAGGGATTGGAACGAAGACTGGAGGATTCCCGTCTTGAATCAAGAGATGCCCGTAGATAAGGAGGCGGGGGCAGGGCATGAACAAACACTTGTAGGAGACAAAACAATGCCCAAGAAGCCAAGTACAGGTCAGAGCCCGATACAACAGAAGAAAGGGGGTGGGTCCAAGAAAGGCACCTAGGCAGGGAAGAATAACAACACCCAGACGCTGTAGGAACAAGAAAAATAGAATGAGACAACACAGGGGACCACATCAAGTGCTACTCAGCAGGAGCAAGGCCAAACCAAGAGGCCAATTATAAAAATGGGGTGTGTGTGCAAGAAAACTAAGGCATACAAAACGCCACCAGAAGACACGATAACAGAGGATGATGCATAACTCGTAGCCCATATGGTCCAGGATTGAACAATAGAGGATTTTGATGATGCCCAGTGCCAAAGGGATAGAATCCAAGAGGAGGTGGCATACATGAGGCAACTCCTCGAGATAATCAGAGAAACATAGAGGGCCTACAAAGGAATAGAATCAATCCCAGTAGCATCATAGACATGAGCCGAGGTTGGATCGAGCGAGCATGATAGGATCCAGATGAAAACACAACCAAGCTCGACATTTCACATCACACCCAACGTGTTGCACATGGACAAAATTGTGGGTCAGACACTCTTGAAGGATTTGGCTCAAATATAGTTGGTAATGATGCAGACACAAACCAAGGCATTGTATAAACTGCAAGTTAGCATCGCATAAGAGGTACAGTCACACACACGTACACATGCAATGAAATTGCAACAGATGAAGGACAATCGAGAAGAGTTGGAACTGGTGCTTGAGCAGGTCAAGCTTGAGACCAAATATGAGAAAGATTGCATGGATAGGATGGAGCAGGGATTGGTTGTAGCATATGAGAAAATTTCGAAGAGCACATAGACATCAGAGCTCGCAACGTCACAAAAGATTGATTATATTGTGAAGACAATTGATCAATCTAGGTAGGNCAGAAACAACCCATACCTACAACTCCCCCGGAGGTGAAGGAGTAGATGAAGTAGGAAGCAAAAACATAGATAGAGGAGATGGAGTGACAAGTCATCACAACGGCTAACTTGTTCGATAAAGCATCACAACTATGGACGAAGCTGGAAGAGGATCAACAGGTCCAACAGTTGGACCAGGAAGAGGAGAGGATAAGTGCATCTATATAGGACATCAAGCGGAGGCGGAAGATGATGTCAATCACAGAGCGCGTCAAAGGGGCACAGGACATGAAGAAATTGTAGGTAGAACTCATAGCCGCGCAGACACAAAAGAAAGAGCACCAAGCTCAAATGGAACCTCTCCAGGAGCGAGAAACAAAGGTGATTGTGCAGGCATAAAATGCAAAGAAGAACATGTCACAAACTCATGTGGAGTGCACAGAAATGATCAGAGACGAGAGCACAATGCAGGTATTAGACGAACTTAGGGAGAAGACTGTTCAGGCTCAAACACAAGCAAAGGAACTCATAAAAAAGTTCCAGATTCTCACAGGAGAGATTGAAGAGGCACAAATTAGGTGGCTCGGGAGGAGCCACATGTCAGTGTTGGAGACCTGTTGGATGTAGGACTAGCCAGGAAGAAAGGCTATTTTTGGAGGAGAAGCATGCCAGAGGAAAAAGACAGCTGGAAGGAAAAGAAACACA
>JASDQU010306271.1:43047-56824 GCA_032191745.1 Picea mariana
ATCATAGGCTAAGGAGCCTGGTGTGATCTAGTCAGCCTCACATGGATCGAGGAGCTTGTGGAAAAGGGAGAGATCTAAGATTGTAAGCACACACGAAGTGATCTATTTCTGAACTATAATAAAATCTTGAGAACCAGATCTTTGTGGACGTATCCTGGGAGGGGGTGAACCACAATAAATCATGTGTTATGTGAATGAATGTATGCATCTTTATTTCTGATTAATTGATGAATGATGAATAAATTACTAGTTATATCTGGTATTCCACATGCAAGCATAGAATGAATGTTATAACCAAATGTTCGATTGAACTAATAAAGATTACATAACACAACCGCATATCTCTACTCATTCCCTGGTTGCAAACACCTAAGTATTGCAGCCACCCATATAGCTATCTCCGGTGAGACTGCACAGTACACTCTGTGTGCTACGTTGCCTTCCGATTTACTAGAGGGGTCGATAGTTTTAAGGGGATTTTGTTGGGAAGCTTATCAAATCTGAACTAGGTTCAATCAATGATAGTAATAGAGACTGAATACACCCCCATAAAGAATCCTCAAGACCAATAGAAGAGTAGGTGCAAATCCAACAACGAGCTTGCCACATAGAAGAAAAATTATGCTCAAAACCTCTCCTTGATCATGGCTTCCAAGAGGACAATGCTTTAGAAGGAATACATGTCAAGGGACAAACATCAGCCATGGTTTCCAAGAGATCTTCGCTAGATGGAATAAAAACACTCTGGAAGGAATACATGTCGATGAACTCGATATGCGTAGGGAGATCTGTCTCTAATAGCCCTATAGAAGAGATGACCATGTCAACTACCAGATCTAAGTCAGGATAATGGAGAGAGTCCCTCTCGTGCGGGGTTGAATGCATCACACAGGTTGTTACATAATTGACTTGCGATAGGGCAGACATCGCTGACATGTATGGACCGTTCAGGGAAGGTGGATGGTTGACCATCAGATGAGGATCAATGAATGAAATCTGGCCGATCATTACTATGTTTCCGTTGTGATGGAAACATATGACTCGAAAGAGAGTGGACAAAAAATCTCTCATAACGTAGACATAGTCTTGCCCGAGGAGCAGGTTAAAGTCTAAGGGGTCATGAACTACCATCACATCGACGTAGATCATTTTTCATCCCAATGTAACTGGAAACTGAGGAAGGATCCCTAAAGGTTGTCTAACACTTCTATCAAAGGTCAACACATTATGAGTCATGGGCGCAAGCTGTGGAGAACCAAAAGCTTGCCAAGAGTTTGTGAATAAGATGCTAATATATGCACCTTCATCTATTATAGTTTTAGGAATATTCCTAACACAAACTTGCATGGTGATTTGGAAAGGCACGTAAGAAGGAAGACATGGTTCTATCAAATGACTCCAATTAATATAAACCATCTGATTGCTTGAAGGGGCGCCATCAGGACGGGCATATTTCCCCCTTATTTGGGTGAATCAATATTAATGAGGTAGACCTAAGAAACATCCTCACTGTTTGAATGAGGAGTGGGATTGACTGTTGATGGAACCAGATCGACCACTTTGGTTGCACTCTTTAAGGGAGGAGTGGGCTCGATCGATGACAGAACTGGATCAATCACTTGGGTTTCACTTTTCAGATGAAGAGCTAGGCTGATCAGTGATGGAACTAGATCGAATACTTGGGTTAGTGGTTGAACCCAGGATGAAACCTGATTGACCACTTGATCAACTAGACTGACCGGGGATGGAATCGGATTGAGCAGTCCATCAACTAATGACGGTTTGAGAGAGATTTTATGATAACCAATTGGAAGTTGAATCTTTTCCAAAATATAAGAAGCCTCGTCCATACGAGGGAAAAGGTGAGAGTAATGATCAGCTTCGCATAACATACAAGGAAATTTGACAGTTCTATTCTTCTTACCATCCTTAATGCCACTAGTTGACGGGGTGTCACTAACATGTTCAACAGGGGTTGATGATGTGGAAGACCATATTTATAATACCTTTGGGAGACCAGGGCAATCCTTGAGAAAGTGGTCACCCTTACAAAGATTGAAGGGGAATTTGGGTTTAGGATTGTTCGTTTTAGACTTGTCAACTTTATCAACACTCCCAATAGAATTAATAATAGATGGTTTCTCGGATTCAACATGACCTGATGCAGTTGGAGGCTTGGTCTCTTTCTGGTTCTTCTTCTTCTTCCCCTTATGTTTCTTCTTCTTCTTATCAACCTGGCTACTTGATTTAGAGCTTTCACTATGCAAAGAAGGAGAAAGGGAAGGAGACTTGAAGGGTGAAGAAGGTGAAAGATCAACATGAGGTTGATTTTTGGGTGGTGTGCTTACATACAAAGCATTAGGTGCATTCGAAGCACTGGGAAAAGTCGAGATCACCGTAGTGGGGAACAACTAAACTGGTAACCTGATGGTGAGTCCCAAAAGACTTCATGTGGCAATGCATGGAGGACCAATGTTTCCAAAAGAAGGAAAGGTGAAAGGTTCCTTGGGAAAAGGGGTTCCTTCGTTGGTACTCCCAGGAATTGACACCATTGACATTGACTCGACCTAAGGTCCACTAAGGAAAATAAAAAACACACGCTTCAAACCTAAGAAGCAAACAATCAAACAAACTTTCCCACAATGAAACCACTAGCTGGTGATGAAATCCAACATCGCAAGATCAATATATGAAGGGGTTGGGATAGAGCAGGTGGATCAGTTATGTTGGCAACCTACTTAACGAACTTACTCCTTGGTGCAAGTTCCCACACGGTTTTACCCGTGGGTGTACCCTCCAAGGAGGCCGAGTGAGTTTGACCAACGTCTGACCCATGTATGGTGAAGACTCCCCTTCACCGCCATATTGTGTATCAAACCTATAGATATAGGCCACTAAGGTTACCAACTCACAATCAGCCTCCGGGCAGGTAGAGTCGACAGTCGGGAAGGAACATATGGGAAGGATAACAAGTCCAAAATTATTCAAGAGAATTGAAGACAAGTGGACCAGAATACTATTGAGAACCCTGAACGGATTCAGGATTCACGAAGCTCCGAGACCAAATGAAACTAGTCGTTTCTCAGGAAGAACCTCTAATATACGATCTTTCTGCTATGTGGGTTAAGTTTCAGAGGGTAAATCGTCATTTCTCTCCCGCACACGACCTCATGTTTAACCCCTGTGTGAGAGGGGGATCCTGACTATGCTTATACGAACAATTGGATTTACCGCTTCCTAGCACAAGATTCTATGTTTGTCTGATGGATTTGGAAATTTATCCTCACAACCTAATCCAAATCCTTACACTTTAAGCTAATGTATAGGTTCACTACCAGATAATATAAAAGTGTCTGATCAATTTTATAAGCTCTTCATTTTAGGGATATTGTTTACTCAAGGGTGTGAAAGTGAAACTTATGATATCTTAGATTCGACTCCAAAAGAGTGCAGAATAATGAGATGCAAATCTTTTTCTTCAATGAATCCTACATACGGGATGGAGAATAGGTTCAACTTTCTTCAACAAAAACACCCAATTCCAAAACACAATTTTCTAAATGCAATCTACTACACTACCCAAAAACAAGAACACAATTATCTTCTTTATTTGATTTTAAAAGAAAGCAAATGCAAATCCTTTAATGATTCATTACTTTCAATCAAAATAAAAGAGTTGGATGCAGATACAAAAGACACGAAGCAAAAAGATTTCAAACAAAGAATGCACTCAAAGGATAACGAGAACTGAAATAAAGAAGTATGATAACTTGTTTAATCAAGAACTCAAAGATGCAAAAGAGAAAGAAGATAAACACTCACGAAAATCCTCAAATGAAGCACAACAAGAAACATAATTCAAGCTAGATTTTCATAAGATTCCTAATCATCTAGAAAAGTGAGATGTTCCAAATTAATACAAGAAGGATCAATACCAGGCAACCTTTGCAAACTTTAGTTGATGAACAATTCTAAACAATTAAGCAATCTTAAATCTTTACGAGATGAATATCACATAAAATCAAAAGGAAAAAAGAACCAAGGGATCCTGTTAACCCAAGGGGACCACAAAAAATATAAAGTTTGCAAACTAAAAGGATAAACATAAATGAGTGATAAATTCCCAACTCTTAGAAAAACAATGTCAAGAATATTCAAAGGTCTCTGAGCAAAAACCCCCTTAGGATTAGACTAAGAAAAATTGAGCAGAAAGGGGAAGAAAAACCCAGAAAAGGAGATCGACACTCATATTTCTAAAGGGACAGAGTGCTACAGTGCTCTGATATACACTACAAGGGAGTGATGATAATAGATCATCACTTTGGTATACATAGTAGAGGAGCACTACCCTTCCCAAAAACTCATAAGTAAGGCTTAAAACACATAAAATTTGCCAAAGACTCTGTGAAATCTTCAATGAAGAAGAGAGAAAGGGAAGTAGATTAGAAACAAACAACAAATAAGATCTAAAGGTGAGAAAAAGTTCATAGGATCCAAGGAAAGACAAGTCAATGTCCTTCCCCAATGGAGTTGTCAATTTCTGTTACGAAAATATTCCCCTGCGGACATGTGAACTTTCCCTTGGATTACAGACCCCTAATACCAAGACAGAAAAACACAAGTGGACACTAACATCCATTTGAATTTAGTTTAACTAATAAAAAAGAGAGAGACAGAGAAAAGGTGTGATGCACCTAGTTTCGACGTTTTCCTCGCTACTTCCAATCTGATCTTGATCTCCAAACTCCTTAGTGCAACTCGATACTTTCAATGCAATAGACAACAAAGAGAAACACATAACTCCTACTCTACAATATTATATCAAACAAATTGATCTACAAAGATTGAAGGAACAGTAGACAAGCACATGCAAGAATACACAAGCTTGAAGGAAATAGGCCAAGTATATTAAAATGAGAACCCAAAGAGAATACTTACAAACATGGATGATGATGCAACACTCCTCCAAGCTCTCCTCGTTCAGACCCTTGCATGGATCCCAAGATCATAAGTTTGATATCTCTGTTTGTCTTCTAGAATAAAAGGTTTGATACCTATAATCTCCCTCCTTTTCACCATGGAAATCCCTCATTATATAGGATTTTGAGGCTTAACCACCATGGAGAATATCACTCACTAGATACACTAAAATGGGATTTCCAAGATTTTTAGGGAGAACATATCTCTCAAGAATTTTAGGGAGAAAATATCTCTCAAGGATTTTAAGGAGGAAATATCTCTCAAGATCCACCAAATTAGGATTTTGGTTTGAGAAAATATCTCAACCATCCATGAGATTCTCAACCTCTCCTTGACATTAGGAAACTAAATGTGAGGTGGATTCTCACACTAAATTAATTTCCTTTTTATGAATATTAATAAATAATTCATGTGCACATAGTATTTTGACCTTCATATAATATATTTTCCCTCAACATTGACTAGGGATTGTGACAAATGTTCTTTCATGGTGTCAAGGTGTATGCAACACTTAGCAAGGTGTATATGACACTTTTACGACACTTGCAACACTTAGGGCGAGGTAATTAAGTGTGGCATTTTGATTTGTAACAATACCCATTTGTATTATCTAATATATGAGTATAAAAATATGGGAGAGTGTTCAAGTTTGAGGAGTCTCTAGTAAAATAAGTGAGTGACCAATTTGGGCCATGTCACCCAAAAGTATAAAGGATTAAGCAATAATGTGTTGGGCAACCAAGTAATTAGGTATATCAGAGAACTAGGTATTCCAAGAAGAGGTGGCATCTAAAGATACCATTACAACGCTTAGCACAAGTGAGCATAGCTTGACATGAATAAGATTGGGGAAAAATGGTCAATCTTCTCATACCATGCCTTAGAGGATTGTTCCAAACCATACAAGGATTTCTTTAGTCAACACATATGAGTACCTTCCTTTTCAAATTTGATGGGCTACTTCATATAAATCTCTTCAATAAGGTCCCCATGTAGGAAATCACTTTTGATATCCATCTATTGTACCTCCCATCCAAAATGACTGGCGAGGGAAAGAACCAATCAAACAAAATTCATCTTTGGAATAGGGGTAAAGTATTCAATGTAGTCAATTTCTTCTTGTTGAGAAAATACCTTTTCTACCAAACAAGTCTTATGCCTTTCAACAATGCCTTCAAATGTGAATTTGGTCATGTAGACCCATCAACACTTTACCACATTCTTTCCTTGTGGTCGAGGAACTAAGTCCCATGTTTCATTCTTCATCAAGGAATGATTCTCATCAACCATATAATTCTTCCATTTAGGTCGACCATTTTCCTCTACATATGTATCAGGATCACATGCCTCTAGCCCACTATCCATTAGAGAAACACTATGAAACTATTTACGACTTCTAGTCTTTTTTGAGTCATTTATGTCTCTTGAATCAATGCCCACAACTTCAACTGTCATATGGGAAGCTAAGTTCACATTTTGAAGGAGTTCCTATACCAAAATCACCATTACTAGACTAAACAAGGGTTCCAAAACTTGTGGTTGACTATGATATAGAAGGTTGACTACAAATTAATTGTTGTAAAGGAGTCAAATACCCAATTGATGGTCTTGTATATTAGTACATCGATCCAAAATTATACAAAATTTCAAAAGGATCACTACTGAACAAGAGAGAAGAGGAATTCAATAAAGTGACACCCAAGGTCTTCTCATCAAAGGCAACATCTCCCATGTAGATAATCTCCTATTTGACTAGATTAAACAATCTATAGACCTTTGACTCTTTAGAGTAGCCCATCATGATACACGAATTATTCTTTGCATCTATTTTCTTCCTCTTATGATTTGGAATATGCACAAACACAATGCATGGAATATGATCCCACACAATGCCTCCAAACATTTTGAGATATCCAACTAAGAGTTTTGTCCCAATCCATTCCCAAAACCTAGTTGGTAGACCTTTGGCCCGAAACAAACAACATGCCATTTTTATCAAAGTTCAATTCTTCCTTTCTGCAATGCCATTTTGCCGAGGTGTGTAATTTATAGATCCCAAGAGATACCATGATGTGATAAGTAACTTTCAAAATAGTGTCCCCTATTGTCTGATATTAAGCACATCATATATCAATTGCATTTTTTTCAACTAATGCCCTAAATTCATGGAATTTTTCAAAGACATGACACTTATTCTTCAATAATATGCCCAATTATCCTTGGAAATGTCAAAAATGAAGGTCAAAACATACCTTGCACCTACTAGTGATGGTTTGTTGAAAGAACATAGGTCAATATGAACAAGTTCTAGCTGATTCTTTGCTCTCCAAGCCTTCCCTATTACAAAAGCTCGACTCAATCTACCAAATAGATCCACCTTGTCAAGAGAATGTATAATGGATAGCCTCCAAAATAATTATAGACATCGGACTAGATGTATTATATCAAACCAATAGCTCTAATACCATGTTGGAGAACCAAGGAATTGCGTAGATCAAAGAGCTAAGTATTCACTAGACTAATAATAAGACATGTTCACTAGACTAACTCTCATCAATACATCCATGCTCAGAGGAACTCATTCCCAATTTATATTGTATTTAGGGATACGCCCCTTCCAACAAAGTACAAAATAATCATATTTGGGGTCTTAGTACAGATCCATAATTTTTTTAAAAATGGAGTGCATGAACAAGCACTGTTAGAAAATTGTTACATGGCCTCCCTACTTAATAACAAAATTAGTAGAAGCATGTTGAAAGTTGGGAAGGAAAATTACTAATGTGGAATTCCCATGAACCACATGAAATAGATGAGTGATGTTGTACTAGAAAGGGTTGAACTCATTCTTCTTTGTAGTTGGGGCACATGGTACCAAATAGTTGATCAAATCCCTATTTGAAGCAAGATGATGCTATAGAGAATTATGTAATGCAAAGAGTCTTTCGTGCTTAAGTAGAAATGTTTTCTGATTCGTCTAGAAAACCATTGAGGGATTAGAAGGTTATAAGAGAAACTCCAAATTCATAAAAAGAGAGAGGACCATTGAAAGTGAGATGGATCAAGATGATGATGTGGAGACAAATTTTTGAAAAACCTCCATTTGTTGGATTACTAAGAGGGAGGTGAATCAGTAATAGAGCAATTTAATCCTTTTTAATTATAAAATGCAAGTGTTATATCAATGTAGCATTACCATCCAATAGTTTCAGAGTAAATAAACAATGAACAAATGAGCAATCATACACATACACAGTACACCAATGTTTTTATGTGGAAACCCAAAGTGTGAGAAAACCACATAATGTTTTTTCTTATATGTCTTTAAGAATTACATTCATTGGAAGCACCAACTTCCTTTGTTTTCCAACTGCAACTGGAAGGAGGCTCCAACCCCCTAGTTTCTTAGGCTACAACCCGAGGGAATCTCCAAATCCCCAATTCTCTGGCTACAACGAGAAGGAGGCTACACCCCCCTATGTTTTCCAAGTAACGACATTTCAAATTCATTATGCATATCCTTTTCAAATTTCTGGCTTAACTTATTATCATTACTTTCAAAAATAATATCATCAACATAAACTTCAATTAATAAAATACTATCTTGAGTCACCTTGATGTAGAGGTTGTTGTCTTCACTTCCTTTTCTGAACCCTACCTGTTGTAGATATTTATCCAGTCTAGAGTACCATGCTCTAGGAGCCTGTTTTAGACCATAAAAGGCCTTTTTCAATTTTCACATGTAATCTGCATTCTATGACAACTGAAATACTTCTGGTTGTTCGATGTAGACTTATTCTTCAAGTTCCCCATTCATAAAATTTGATTTCACGTCCATCTGATACACTTTAATATTCTGCGAGCATGCATAAGCTAAAAGAAATCAGATTGCTTCCGTTATGGAAATTGGGGAAAATGCCTCTTCAAATTCAATTCCTTCAACATGTGTGTATCCTTTACATACCAATCTAGCTTTGTTCCTTGTAACATGTCCATATTCATTCAATTTATTTATGAAAACCCACTTTGTGCCATTCACATTCTTATTATTTGGTCTTGGAACCAATTCCCAAGTGTCATTCTTCTCTATTTGATCCAATTCTTCATCCATGGACTTAGTCCATAATTCATCCTTATTGGCCTCTTCAAAACTTTTTGGTTCAATCGTAGATAAGAGTGATAAGTGCATTTGTTCTGGTGAACAAATTCTTCTTCTAGTCTCAACTCCTACATCCTTGTTTCTGATAATCTGATATGAAGGATGATTCTTTTGTACTTGTTTGCTAGGTGTCTTTGGAGGCACTTGCTGAACTTTCTCTTCTACTTCTGTCTGATCTTCTTCATCTTCCTCTTCTGCTTCTTCTTCATCTTTTGCTTCTTCTTCGTAAAGTTATTCCACTGATTCATTTTCTTCTTCCTTTGATTCTTGTCCACCTATTTCATCGATTGTTTTTCTTTTTGACGATAACGATTAGAGGAATTATATTAATGGTGGCAAAGCCACAGATCGGTTACAAATGGCAGGGCTACACAGAGCTGCTGCCTACATAAGCTGAGAGACAATGCTAAAATTGCTAGAATCCTGGAAACATTACTCAGAATACATCTTGTTGATAGCTATTTCAGTGAGCCAGAGCGGCTTCGTGTCATTACATCTTCCCGCTGATAGATGTTTTTTTTCCTTTTGGTGACGACCTGCCATTCATTGCTTTGACCCTGGTTATGAATTTCCGGCTGAGTTTGCACTTCTTCTGCCTCAGCAATATCGGCCCATCTTGAGACTTTCTTTGTTGGGCTTGAAACCTTGGGCAGAGCTGCTTCCGCTGGGTCTTCCCCCTTAACAGGTTCTTTGAGGACGGAGACAGATTCCCCTTCAGCCTCTGACGGCGGGATCTTTGCTTCAGCTTGCTTCTCCGGTTGCGCTCCTGTCCACCAAGTGGGCCTTTGGCGTCGGCATGGTCTTCTTTTCCCGGATGACTTCTCACAATTCTGGGCTATGTGCCCTATTTCAAAACAAACCCTGCATCTGAAACAAAGGTTCTCGAAATCGATCTTCTGGGTCCAAGAGACGTTTTCTCCGAGGAGGATGATTTCTGCTGGGAAACCCTTGTTGAAGTCCATCTCTACACAGATCCGGGCAAAGGTGGAGTTGACTGGGGCAGCTTCAGGGCAATTGCAGAGATATTTCCCTATGCCATTTCCGATAGCTTCAAGAGTTCCCCCCCCCCGGAAGTGCAGGGGGAGTGACGGGAGACGCACCCAGACCGGAGCAGTAGAAATAGAGGCCGTGCCTGGATCGAAGTCCGGGGTCCACGGCTGCATGGATAGCCCTGCTCTGCCCCAAAACCATGGCCCGGAGCTGGAAACCAAGTCTCTTTCATCAGAATAATCAAAGATAGCTGTGAAAAAACCCTTCGCAAGGGGGCAGACTGTAATCTCACCCTCAAGAAGTGGGGCCCATTCGGAGTCGATCCAGGAATGAAGAGCAACCAGATTCGGCCAAAAGCTGTTAAACTTGCAAACCAAGCTGAACTTGCTGAGCTGAGAGGAATACTCCAATACTTCCTTCGGCAACTGGATAGAAACTGCCCGGGCTTCAACAATCGAAGTATTTGGAGCCGAAGAACCCCCTCGAAGGGAAGCAATATCTTTGAAAGTAGCCCGTCCCGCTCGGCCCAAAGAGGGACCCTGATATGAGGGTGGGCAACCCCCGTCGGGCTTGGCACCGACGTTTGAAGAGGCGCGTGCAGGAGCAGTGGAGGCGTCGGCCGCCATGGAGGACGCAACCACGAGAGGGGGCGCACCAGCCGCAGGTGCAGCCACGAGGATGTTCACAGTCGCCATTGGGGACTGCCTGGAGCGGGCTTGATGCCTGGATCGGGTCAGGAGGAGGCCAACGGGCCTGTGGAGAGTTGCAGGACCAGGCCGAAGCCCTAAGGTTGAATCCTCGCCTTCTCTGCCGCCGCCGCTGCTTTTTTTCATCAATTGTTACATTGATGCTTTCCACAACTTTGTTCAATCTTAAATTGTAACACTTGTATGCTTTCCTTGTACTTGAGTAACCAACAAATACTACTTTGTCCATGTGAGAGTCAAACTTTCCCATTCTTCCATATTCTCTTTTGATGTAGCATTTTCTTCCAATATTATGAAGTTCTTCACATTTGATGGTCTTCTTTTCCATAGCTCATAGGGAGTTTTGTCATTGTTGTTTCTGAGCATTAATATGTTTTGAATGTGAACTATTATATGCACTACATGTGTCCAAAAAATATCTTTCAATATGGAATCCATTAGCATTGTTCAAGCCATTTCCTGTGTAATTAACATCCATAATGTTCCTTTGTCTCAGAACCACTCTCTGAAGCAATCTATGAATCTATGCTCTCATCCACTGTCATATATCTATCCAAAATTACTAAGCGTTCTTACAGATCCATCTCTTTCCATACCATCCAAAACTCTTCTACACAACTATCCATAATGCTGACCCATTTATTACTATACTATCATGAAGTATTCACTACTACAACTATCAAACTGTACTTCTGCTAAATGACTACTCTGGGTATGTCTACTCAAACTTTTCAAGCTGCTCGAAGGATAGTTCTTTGGTTTTTCACAGTTATCGCATAGACTCCCCCCGTCTAATATTCATGTTACCTGGGAGTCTCTAAGTTGGATGGATCAGAACAATTCCTACTCTGATGTGTAGTCATCATCATCTTCATTGGTAGATTCATCATCTCTCTGAGCTCTAACTTCTTTCTTTTTGTATGTGGATTCATCTTTTACTACAATGCCTGAAAGTACAATATCTTGAACTTGTTCCTTATTTACCTATCCTTATTTTCTTTTGGTTATTTTCCAAACCTTTCTGTATCTGACATTCATCTTTTTCTCTATAGAATTTTCATCATCTCGTTTTATTTCCAATCTTGCGATCTCTGGGACCTGGTCTTTGTTCACCTTTTCTTTGTGTTTTCTTATCCATACTTTCTTATATCTGATATCAATGTTCTCTTTCATGGAAGTATATATCATGCTTCTACAATCACTAGCTATGTGTCCATAGTTATGCCATTTGTAACATTCAATGTTATGTGGGGCCACATAGGCATTTATCGCTTGAACATTTTTATAATCCCTGCAATCTGCAACCTTATGTCCAAAATTAGTACAATAAAAACAATGACCATAAAAGAAAATTGCATACCTGGGAGTGAATGCTCTTCTTTGTGGTGTATTCCTTCTAAATTTCTCCCTTGACTGATCATGATCATGATTGAAACTTCTTTGTGGCTTGAACATGGATGGTCTTCTTGAAGATGTATCTTTAATAGTTTTTTTAGATTCTGGTTGAGCATGATTCCTTCCTTTGAGTACTTCTTCATAACTCTTTCTATTTTCTTCATTCTTATTTTCTAGAAACCTAGAGTGCTTCTCTCTTCATTCTATATAACTAATGTGGATGTTCCTGTCTCTTCAATGAGCTTGACGATTTTGCTTCTCAATGTGACAAATTCTTCTTCAAGCTTCTCAACCTCTTCTTCTTTCTTCATTATCTGAGACTTCATGACTTCTTCTGTTATTTTCGCTACTTCAAGCTGGATTTTTAATGTGATTATTTCTTCTTCAAGTCCTTTCTCTTCTTGACCAAAATTTGCCTCAAGCTAGTTTAGATCGTTAGTTCTTTCCTTAAGATGAACTGCCAATATCTTTTCTCTCATTTCTGTTTCTTCCTTTTGTGCTTCTATGTTGGCTTCCAAATACTTCTTTGATCTTTAAGATTTTATTTGATCTTTCTGGCTTCTTCTAGCTGAGTTCTTAAGTTCTTGATGACCTGTTGGGATTCTTCAAAAATGTGATCACTTTCCTTTTGTTTCATCAATTCTTTCTTGAGTGACTTGTTTTCTTCTCTTTCTTTTCTTAGTTCATCTAAAGCACTGATCAATTCTTCTTCATAATTGTATTATTTTCAATTAGTTTTTCTATCTCATTTGTAAATGTGTTGAACCTTCACAAAATAGATCTATCCAAACAATAATACACACATTTGCAGAGATAATTTGAGAAAGAAGAATAATGAGAGAAAGAACGAAAGAATTCTCATTAACCGTTATGAATAATGAGTAGTTTACACATGATATACTCTGTATAGCTCAATGAGTGCACATTGGAGGTGAACCAATGCTCCATAGTGGTGGTTTAGAGTGATCTGGACACACACCAACAGTTATGAGAGTGAAGTTCCACCTAGTCTAGTCTCTCAGGCAGTTACGAAAGTGAACTGCCACTTAGTTGAGTTAACTAGTCAACTAGTCTTCAGTTAATTGACTGAACAAAGAGTAGTGAGGAGTTAACTCAAGGAATCAAGGCTAATGCAACACTCTGGTGATGATACCAAGGCAAGGTCTAATTAGTATGGTGATGATCCCAATGTTGCATGGTGACAAAACCAATGCAACATCTAAACTCAACTCAACTAGTCAAACTGAAGTGTCAACTGAAAGAGAATATTCTCCAGGTGGAATATTCTCCCCTAAATGATAGGATATTGGATAATGAATAATTATGACTAATAAACAAGGAAAAACCTTAGGAAAAGTAAATCCTAGGTGTGTGTGAAGTAACTCCAACACCCCCCAGAACATCACTATGGTGAAAATAAAGATTGGGTCCCAGCAACGAGGCCATGTTAGGTACCCAAGTACAAAAGATACACTGAAAATAAAGTGAGGAAAGAGGGAAAACCTCATGGGAAACCCACCCCCTCAAGGTACAATGTATGTAAAAA
>JASDQU010306271.1:71392-84719 GCA_032191745.1 Picea mariana
ATGCTTAGACCGATCATGAAAAAATGGATTCTCCGAGAGTTTAATGCAACTTTGATTATCACAGTAAATCAATGTAGGCCTCAACTGCACATCGAACAATCCCACCAGCATCTTGCGAAGCCAAAGGGCCTCACAACTGTCCTGACTGGCTGCCATATACTCAGCCTCTGTAGAACTCAAAGCCATTGAATTTTGTTTTCGACCGAACCAAGACACAATTTTTGATCCCAATCTAAAACAACACCCTGAAGTGATTTTCTTGTCACTGACACATCCTTCCCAATCCGAGTCTGTATAGCAAACCAGACAAACTCCATTTCCTCTCTGATAGTCCAGACCAAAATCTACCGTACCACAAAGATACCTGAGCACATGTTTTGCTACCCCCTAGTGCACTCTCCTAGGCTCCACCATGAACTGATTGAGAGTGTTGATAGAAAAACAAATATCTGGCCTAATATTGACCAAATACATCAATGACCCAATAAATTGACGATACAAAGTAGAATCCACCAACTGTGACTCAGAAGCATGAAGCTTCTTCCTGTTGGTAATCATGGGAGTGGTCATGACCCTACTATCCCCCATCTAAAATATGCTCAGAATGTCACACACATACTTCCCCTGTCCCAGGAAGGTGTGTCCAGGCTCCTGCCAAACCTCCAATCTCAAAAAGTAATGCATCAGTCCAATGTCAGTCATCTCGAACTCTAAAGCAAGGCTCTCCTTGCAGCTGCTGATGAGTCTCTCTACCCCTGTAATGAAAATATCATCCACATATAGCAGAAGAATTATATGATTCTCTCCAACCACAATGAAGTATAGGTTAGGATCCACCTCACTCTTCTCAAAACCCAACTGCTACAAATATACATCTATCCTAGAATACCAAGCTCTGGAAGCTTGTTTCAGCCCATACAATGCCTTCTTCAGTCTACACGCATGAGACTCTCTCCCATGCACCTCAAAGCCCAATGGCTATTCAATATACACCTCCTCCTCAATAAGACCATTCATAAATGTGGTCTTCACATCCATCTTGTGAATCTTCCAACCCATCTCTGCTGCAATGGAGATTACTGCCCTGATCGAAGTGTATCTAGCAACTGGCGCAAAGGTCTCATCATATTCGACTCCCTCAATCTGTGAAAACCCCTGAGCAACAACGCGAGCTTTGTACTTTTCAATGCTGCCATCTACAACATGCTTTAGTTTATAGAGCCACCTGGAAGTCACCACTGAATTTCCCTCAGGTCTAGGAACAAATTCCCAGACATCATTCTTCATGATGGAATTGTACTCTTCCATCATGGCATCTCTCTATACCTGTCTACCAGTGGCCTCTTCAAAAGTGGAAGGCTCAGACTTCCAAATACTTCTCACCATTGTGATGTAGCTGCAAAACCTCTCCAGAGGTTTAATATCTCTCACTTCCTGTCTGGGATTCCCCACTGAACCCTGTGCCTCCCTCAAAGTGTCTTGAAGCCACTTGGGCTTCCTCCTCTCTGAAGTAGTGTCTGGTGGAGGGGACTCTCCCTGCTCAACCCCATCTCCTGAAGACAATGATCTTGAAGTAGACTTTGAAGTACCTGATCCTGTAACCAGTGGACCAGTAGCTTGCGAACCTGAAACCTATGGCCCTATCACCTGTGAACCTGTCGTCCCCGAAACTGGTGGCCCTGAACTCTGTGTCACTATAGTCTACTGTGGACTCATTTGAATCTGTGGTGAAGAATGCCCACCCTTCTCTGTACCTCTAGATTTCCTAAAGACTCCATCCTCCTCAAATCTGACATCCCTCCTCAAGATAGTCTTCCTCAAGGGAGGAAGGTATATATGAAAAGCCTTTGAAGTTTCAATGTACCCAACAAATATCCCTCTCTCTACCATGGGCTCCAACTTTTTCCTCTTCTCAGAAGGGACATATGAAAATGTGATGCACCAAAAAATATGAAGGTGCCCCACCTCAATATTCTTCCCAGATAAAGCCTCCTCAGGAGTCATGCTTTCCACAACCTTGTGAGGACTCCTGTTCTGTAGATAAACTGCAGTGTAGCATGCCTCAACCCATAGAAATAGTGGAAACCCTAATCATGTAACATGGCTCTTGCAGACCCAACAATGGACCTGTTCTTCCTCTCTGCAACCCCATTCTACTGTGGGTTGTAAGGAACAATCAACTCCCTCCTGATGCCCTCTCCTGCACATAAGTACATGAACTCCTTGGAGGTATACTCACCCCCATTGTTCGATCTCAGGACTCTGATTTTCTTCCCTGTTTGGTTCTCCACAAGAGCTTTGAACTCTTGGAACTGACTAAAGACCTGTTCTTTGATCTACATGAAGAAAATCCAGGACTTCCAAGAGAAGTCATCAATGAATATAACATAGTATAGGGAACCGGTCAATGATGCCAAAAACATTGGACCACATACATCTGAATGTATAAGATCAAGTATCCCTACTGCTCTACTGTCACTACTCAGAAAAACAGTCTTGGTGTACTTTCCCAAAGCACACCCTTTGTACAACTCATGGTGCTCTAAACTGAAATTTGGAAATCCTGTCACTATCTCCCTCAGAACTCTCAAAGCCCCATGGTGCAAATGTGCCATCCTCCTATGCCATAGGTCACATAGGTCACTGTTGCTGCTGGTAGTATGAATCAATGCTCTCACTGGCTGGAACATAAACTTGTACAACCTCTCATGTCTAGTACCAATCAATTTGGATGAAGTGATGCTAGAACCTCTGGGGAAAAGAAGCACTTGCCCATCACAGAACAAGACCTCATAGCCCTTCTCCTCAATAGTAGAAACTAACACTAAGTTCTTATTCAAGCCCGAAACATATAGAACCTATGCCAAAGTCAAGGGAGGCAAAGACTCCCTATGAAATGAAACTGTCCCGTTACCAACCACCTTGACCTCTCGGTCATCTCCAAGCACTACCTCAACATTTCCCATCTCTGAGAGGTCTGTAAAGTGCTCATGAACCCTTTTCATATGGCGAGAGGCACCACTGTCACTATCTCAAGTATCTGTATGAGTGGTTCTCATGGATAGACACACAATCAAGGAAAATTCCTTGTCAAACTTGGTGGAAAAATCTTCCACCTCTGTTGAATCTATTGTTTATTTCTTCTTCTTGTTTGGACACTGACCTGCATAGTGCCCAAACTTATGGCATGCAAAGCACTTGAATTTGCTCATGTCTTTCTTCCCTTCACCCATTGGGTTGTGTCCTCCCTTTGGACCCTTTTTGAACTTATTCTTGCTAGTGGTAGAAAGAGCCACATTCTCCTTCTCATGACCTATAGATGAACTGCCATGTACATAACCTCTCCGGGTCTCCTCCTGAACAAATTCATGCCAAAGACGTTCCCAACTGGGAAGCTTCTCCCTAGAAACAATGCCCTCCACAAAATCAACCCGTTGTTTGGAAACTCCATTCAATGCTGTTCTCACAAGATCACTGTCAACTATGGCTTCCCCCATAGATCCAATCTCATCCCTCACCCGTGTCAATATAGTAAGGTATGTGACCACATTTTCAACCCTTGTCATTTTTATGCTCTTTAGTTTTTCCCTCAAAACCATTTTTCGGTTCTCATTTGTACTCTGGTACATTTTAGTCAAAGACTCCCACATCTCATAGGCATGTGTCTTCCCCATCAAGTGAGGAATTAAATGATCCTTGATGTCATCAAGAATAAACCTCTTAGCCTTGATACTCTTCTTAGTGTAAGCTGCAAGAAGAGTAGCATCAGTAGGTACCACAACAAGATGAGTAGTGGTATTTTCCACAATGTCCCACAACTCGTTTTCTTTCAAAAGCAAGATCATCCTCTCCTTCCAAGCACCAAAATTTGATGCCCCATCAAGTTTGTCCTCAACTATCAAACCTATAGCCATTGACCCTTTTCTGTTGAAAATAATAAATTCAAAAATCTGCCCTGTGAAGTGACTGCTGTCCCAACTTTCTGACTGCTGAAATTTCTGCTTCCTTTCAACTCAGCTCTGATACCATGGAAAATTTTCAGACCCCAACCCAGTTTCAATCTTGCTGATTTTTCAGCCAATGTTTAATGCCCAAACCCAGCTTTATATCAGCACACAAAAACTCAGCAGAAAAAATAACTTCAGAACTGAAACATGAGGATTCTGAACTTCGTTTATAATGCATAAATAAAATATCAACAGCATATAAAACTCAAAAAATTATAGACACAGATATTTTCGGTCTAACATCGACCCTAGAAAAAACCCACAAGGGGAAAACCAGTGAGAGAGGGATTTTTATTATTTATGAGCTTCTGAGAAATTTCTTTTACAACATATTCATCTTCAGAAATTACAAAAACTTATCTCAGACTTTCTTCTGCAAAAAATCCTTCTGAACAGTCCTGGGAAAGCTCCTCAATTTTTGTGCCAGAAATCCATACAACTGTACCACTGTCCCAACAATAAATGCTATACAAGATGTCTCAGTTTCTGTGCCAAATTTATGCTAAGATTGTACATAATATGCAACAGTAACAACTCCTCGAAAACTGTGCCCTTTCTTCTAAAAAACTGTGATGTACGACCCTCGAAAATCGTGCCAAAATCTGTACGGACAATATGTAATTTCACCCAGAAATTAATGGTGGCATGTGCCTCGATTTATGTGCCAATAAATGATTGTATGGCATCCTTGGGATGCATGCCAAACTTCTCAAAAAATTTTCTACTATCTTCCTCGATTTCTGTGCATAATAAATGGTTGTACGACCTCTAGAAATCCATACCATACAGACTGCATTCAATGTTGTACTCTGCTTTGAAACTTGTGCTAGCTTGCTACCTTGGGATGCTTGCCCAACTCTACAAATGCTGCCTCTTCTCAAGCTCGACCTCTCTCTTGCTCTCCAAAAGATGAAAATGAACAACATCCCTAGCTAGGGTGTGCCCTCCTACCCTAATTGACCTCATGAGGTAGGTGAGGGGTCTATTAATCCAACGATTGAGATTGGATTAGATGAGTGTCTGAGATTTGGTGTCTCTTCACTCACCCTCACCAAAGTCATAAAGTCACCTTTTAATTTGCATCTCACAAATTAAATGACTAAGGTCCACATTAGACACTTTCTCACCCCTTAGGCGCCTAGGAATGAGAAACACTTGCCTAGGTACTTTATTTAATTAAAAAGTTAACAATTTATCGGCTCATGGTTTTAGACCCAAGATTTGAATGGATTTACCAACAAATATCGCATTAGAGTTAGCATATTCAATATTCAAGAACTGAATAAGGTCTCACCCGAGATGCTCATGAGAATTACAGATGCTGAACATTTGTGCATTGCATAAATGAATATTACAAATGGGAAACACTTATCCCATAATTTTTCATTGGATTCTACTCATTCACATAAACATTCATCTAATTAATTTATAGTCTAACACATATACATAACATTCATCCATACTAGAGCTCATGATAGGAAACATCGATTCAGGTCTCATGATTTCATCCATCAATCACAAATAAATACTTAGATACATACTAGGGTTGTAGGCTTATCAAAGACTCATTAAGCTTGAACCAAAGACCAAAGAACTCAGATATAGATCTACTTTCTCTCTCATGTTACAATAACAACCCAAGAACAACCATTACTGGTTCGTATGCATTATTTTTATCTATACATAAGCATGGCAATGATAAACAAATTTTCCAACTAACTAACAACCTCAAGCACGACCAATCGGTCGGTTACAAAATAGTTACAATAATTATAATTAATGCACACATCATTTCTTACAAGTCCTTGTGTGGTACCAGAGTCAACACGCATGCTACAAAATGGTTGGAGTTGACACAGTGAAAAACTTGTGGTGCACACACAATAACAAACTTGTAGTGCACATGCATGGTCTTTCAAACACTATGGTGCCAACATGATTGTGTCATTGCTTGTACTTAGCATTTGATTTCTACAAAATATCGTGAACTTGTTGTTGGATGTGCTGGATCCATTCAAAAGATGTCGTTTCCTTATCTACCTCATTTTGAGCACAGGAGGACTCTTCCTGCACTTATGTAATGGGTAGAGCTACATCAATTGGGGCCAATGGTTGGAACCCCAAGCATGCCTAAAAAGGCCATGAATAACACTATGAAGAGTTATATGGTATCTATGTTGAAAATAAGTAAGGTTTTCATCCCATGTACATGGATGCTTCCAGTTGTAAATTTGAAGGATATGTACAAGCATCATGTTGACTACTTGTGTTTGTCAATTGGTCTGGGGATTGAAGGTAGTTGATTTGGTTAGTTTGGTATCCTCTATGGACTAAATACTAGACCAAAAGATACTTAGAAACATGTTATCCCTATTAGAAAGAATACTCTTTTCCAACCCAAAATGAACCCAAACATATTGAAAGAAGAGCTTAGTAGTGAATTTTTTTGTGACACACTTCTTTCAAGTTTGACTCCCAAAAATATCTAGAGTCTGTGAAGTTTTCACTATGAACGTAGCTAGTAGAAAATGAACACACAAATATTGTGAGAGAGAAGAGAAGAGAGTGGAATGAAAGAATTGTATTAGTTGAATGAATGATGGTAAAAATAAACATGATATACTCTACATGAGCAAACTAATTCGCCATAGTAGTGATCTAGATAGATATAGACACTCAATGATAGACACTGGAGTGAACTACCACCTAGTCCTAGTTAACTAGTCATGCAGGCATCAATTAACTGATTAATCCCTGGTGGAGTGAGGAGAGAATCATGCATATAAATGTGTGGCATTTTCTTGGTGATGATCCCAAGGTAAGTGTTCACTCATGGTGATGATACCGAGGTATGCATGCAACACTCAGTGATAATACCAAATTTTCCATGCAAGACTCCACTTCACTAGTCTAATTCAGGTGTAATTGAATCAAGACTAAAGAGGACGTGGCACCCTCATCTAGGGGAGAATATTCTCATCTAGAGGAGAATATATCTAATTAGGGGAACCCTCAACATAGACTAGTCAACCCAGGAAATGAAATACTAGGTGAGTGTGTAATATCTCCAACACCCCCCCTAAATACTACTAGTGTGTACATGATGAATGGGTCTTGGAAACCAAGGCCATCTTAGGTACCCATTGTACAATGCATATAAGAATGAAACACTGAAAATAGAGGAAAGATGGAAAACCTCATGGGAACCCCTCCCTCAAAGTACAATCCATCAAAAAGAAGAAGGAAGAAAGATAGTTGCTAAGAAACTGTGTCCTTCACTCCAAGTCGATCACACAGAAGGCAGAACTTCTGCTCAGTAAATGTCTTGGTGAATATTTATGCAGTTTGTTCAGTGGATGTACAATACTACAAATTGATGATCATGTCAGTGCAAGCTCTTTGATGTAATGCATATCTATCTCGATGTGTTAGGTCCATTGTCGCTGCTCTGGGTCTCTGCAAAACTTGAGAGTACTTTGATTTTCAAACCAAATGATATTCATATGATGAAAATGGATGTCAAGCTCAGTGAGGAAGTTCTTAATCCAAAGTTCATGAACAATGACGTTGACCTCTTCTCTGTACTCGACCTCTGCTGATGATAAAGCAATAACTGACTGATTTTTTCTCGACCAACATGTGGGACCGAAACCCAAACTAAGCACATACCTAGATGTGGAATTGTGATCTGTGCTATCACTAGCTAAATCACAATCGGTTAAGCCCATGATATCCAATGCACAACCTATTGCATAGTGGATCCCATAACCCATGGTGCCTTGAACATATCTAAGGATGCACTTGGCAGCCTTCTAGTGTAGCTCATGTGGCTCTTGCATGTACCTGGAAATTGCCCCTACTGCATATGAGAGATCTAACTGAGTGTGCGTGAGATAGAGAAGGATCCCCACAAGATGTCGATACAAGGTGTTTTCCACCACCGGTACATCCGCACCATCCTCAAGATGTACCCCATACAAAAAGGGTGTGGCTACCAACTTGCAATCAATCATGTAGAGTCTAAATAAGAGATCCCTAACATACTTAGCTGGAGATAGATTGATGCATGAATAATTCCGATTGATCTTGAGACCAAGGAAATAATGAAATGGATCCATGTTCGTCATAAAGAACCTGACAATGTATTTGACTGCAACAATTATTGAGGCCGAACTTCTTTTGATCAAGAGGTCATCAACATAGATAACTAAGACCAGTAAGAAGTTCGAGGTCCTCAACATGTAGAGTTTCATATCTGATTTTCATCTAATAAAGTGTTGAGAGAGAACATAGGCATCCATCTTCACATACCATTCTCTAGGTGCCTGCTTGAGGCCATAGAGGGACTTCTTTAGTCGACATACTAAGGATGAGTTCTGAATGAACCACTGCAAATGCTCCATGCAAATCTCCACTGAGAGATCATCATGAAGAAAAACATTATTCATGTCCATTTGGTGAACTTCCAACCCAATGGCTACTGCAATGGAAAGGGCCAATAAGATGGAGTCTATCTTTGCTACGGGAGGAAAGTTCTCATCATATTCTATCTTGTGAATCTACTGAAAGCCTTTGGAAACCAATCTTGTCTTGTAGACCCATATAAATTTTCCAAGCTTCCCATTTGAAGGAAGCAAAACCAAATCCCAAGTCTGGTTCTTGAGGAGAGAGTTGTACTCCTCCTTAATAGCGACTTCCAAAAATGGATTCCCTGCAACCTCTACATAGGTTTGTGGGTCTGAAGCTAGAACCATATAGAAATTCATAGGCATCATTGGTTCGATAGTTATGAGTGCATGAGGAGGATCCTCAAACTGAGACCTCGTCCTCCTCTAATCTGTTGGATCCCCCACAAAATATCTTTCTACCTATAGGTTGGTTTGTTCCCACTTGGGCATTTGTTGTGGCTCAACATCTGCACACTGATAATATTCTAAATCAAAATCATAGCTCATATATGAACCATTATCTAAGTGAGTGGAATCATCATCATTGATGTCTAGTGTAGGCTGTGGTACAGAGGTATCTGCATGTGGCCTTGACGGTGCATGCAAGGGAGTTTCCTCAAACTGAACACTATGCTCAATGGTGAGTCTGTCAATAGAGGGATCAATTAACCTGTAACCCTTCACACCATCTGGATATCCCATGAAAATGTATGTGATACTTTATAGATCTAATTCTTTCCTCTTTTCAAAGGGTACGCAGGTCCATGCGCGTGATCCAAATATTCAGAATTGGGTGACTTCCAGTTTTTTTCCACTCCATGCCTCAAAAGGAGTCTGGTCCTTGATATATATGTGAGGAGATATGTTCTAAATTTGGTTGGAAAAATTAAGTGCCTCGACCCAAAGCTTGGGTGGTAGAGATCTTGCATGCAACATGCAAGTGGCCATCTCCTTGATGGATTTGTTCTTCCTCTCAGCTACTTGTTCTTCCAAGCAATGCAAGGTATTATGTGCTATAGTTGTATACCTTCCTATGAACAAAAACGCTAGACATCTCAGTTAACATAATCCCCCACATTGTGCATGTAGAGTATTTTTATATTTCTTCTAGACTGAGTCTCTACATGTTCTTTGAAGTCTTTGAGATGTTCAAAAACCTCAGACTTCTGCCTAAGAAAATACACCCAAGTGTATCATGAGAAATCATCAATGAATTTAAGCACATACCCTTCTTTGCTGATGGATAGTTGAGGAAAGGGTCCCATTATATCATTGTGGATGAGCTACACAAGAGAGAAGGCCCTCTAGGCCTTCCCTTTCTTAAAATTCTCCTGGGGATGTTTTCCAAGAATGCATCCTTGAAAAACTCCTTTTGAAAAATGTATGTTGGGGAAGTGTGTAACCATTTCTTATTTGCATAGTTGTTGCATGTATTTGAAATTTAGATGTTCAAATATTTTGTGTCATAATATACTACTATCATCACCATGCGCTAGTAGTAAAGCATAATCATATTTAGCAATGAACTTACTGAAAGTATACAAACGATATTGGTGGTTTATCTCACCAACAAAAATCATGGAGTTATCATGCACATCAGATATGGTTACATAATCATGTGTGAATTCCACCCTTTTTCTTGTACCAAAATGCATTATCTGATAAATGGAGAGTAGGTTCATAGAGATTCTTAGAACATGCAATATGTTCTCAAAACTTCAATGTGAGAGTTCTACTTTCCCTTGGCTAATGACCTCAAATAGGGTATCATCTCACATGAGGATGGGAGGACCCGTGCATGCAGAAATAGAATATAAAACACTCTTCGTTGCTACCATATGGTGGGATGCGCCTGAATCTAATATCCATGCATCAAGAGAAGAGTTAATGGAAATTAGTGCATGAGTTACTTCATTTGGATTGATATTCTGAAATCTTCTTGGCAACTTCGAGAATGTGATCCCCAAGGTTATTCTTTTGAAGAATCTATGTCATTTGATCAATCTGTGTCTTCATGCATGTAGACTCAGGATGATAATCATGGTTGCAGTAACCACATTTGGCCTTCCTTTTATTTTCTTTTCCACCTTTGGATCGCAATATATCATTGAAGGGTTTGGAGTACCGTTCCATCCTTGGCTCTGTAGGCACCTTTCCCTTTCCTTTTTGCTTGGTCTTCGAATTGCATGTGCGACTTCTGTCATGCATATTAAGTGCATGCACATTGGATCCCTTGATTATCCCCATCTTGATAAGCTTGTATTGATAATGTGTTAGGGCTTCAATAAACTGACCTAATGTTGACATTTTCCAGGCAGTTCCTAAAGTGAATATGTTTTTATGGAAATATGACATGAAAACAACATAATTTGTACCACGTTTTGCAAGAATAGAAAGGATCAACTGTGTTTCTTGAGTTGATTTGTCAACACCACATCCCTTTATATGAAGGAGGATAGATTTGAACTTCGTAAATAAGTTTTGGATGTTATCAAAATTCCTTGAATATAAGGAATTCAACTCGACCTTGAGTAGATGACCTCTCATTTCATCTTGTTTTCCAAAGATATCCTTTAACTTTGTCCAAATATCATCAAGTCTAGTACAAGATTCAGTGTGAAAAAAAATCTTAGGGGACATAGACACACAAAGGAGGCCATATGCCTCATCCATTATATTGAGATACATGGTCTTCTCAATAATAGAAGTTGGCTTAATCTATGTTGCCATAGTAATCTGATATAAGACTCTGCATCTTATCTGATACAAAATTTTTAGCTTCCACTCGAAGTAGTTATGAAGTGTGAGAATTCTTGATGGTGAGTAATCCATATTTTCTAACTACATCTTCCTTCTGTACCTACAAATAGAAATGGTTATGTGCTTTCTCCTATCAATAAAGGCTCTGATACCATGTGAAGTTTTCACAACGAACCTAGCTAGTAGAAAATGAACACTCAAAGCTTCCGAGAGAGAAGAGAAGAGAGTAGAATCAAAAAATTATATTAACTAAATGAGTAATGGTAAAAATACACATGATATACTCTACCAGAGAAAACTAATTCACCATAGTAATGATCTAGAGAGATCTAGATACTCACTGATAGACACTGGAGTGAACTGCCACCTAGTCCTAGTTAACTAGCCATGTAGTCATAACTCACTAATCAAAAGTGGAGTGAGAAGATAATCACGCACGCACATTTGTGGCACTGTTATTGGATAAATCTGTAAGTGCAGACACAAACTGATCTCCCTAGATCCATCTGGATCTAGAACAAAGAAAGACAGAATAATACTCTTTCCCTAGATTTTGACGATTGAATGAACTAGGAGGCAAGAACAAATTACATACCTTATAATCGCTTCCTATGGCCTTTGTTGCTCTTGCTTTGCTCCAGTGCTCTTGTGCAGCCAAGACCAAGACAACACAAACCAACCAAAGTGAAGAAAGCACAATCTATTCAACAGTCAATCTATGTATATGATCAAGGAGTTATACAATAAAGTGGAATCAACTTTATGGGAAAGAGACATATTACTGTATCATATTGATGGAAAGTAAAGATTACAACCTGAGCCTTGATGTCGCAAACTTCCTTTCGATGGCCCTTGGCTCCGACACACACATTTGCTCACTTGTATGAAGAAGATCAACCACTTTTGATAAACTTGCTATAATTCTTAGTTGTTGTAGCATCAGTCCTTCACACAATCTTTCACCAATTCTCCAATGAATCTTGCTTAACCTTGTTTGCATAACCTTTTCCATGAGAATTCACTCAATATATAGGAGAGAATGAATTGGTTACTTGGATAAGAATGATCCCAAAATATTAGGGAATCCAGTACTAGGATAACCATTCGAATGCCATCTCATCCATCTAGAAGATTCCCTTCTAGAAGCTTCGAGAATTCATCTTTTTCCTTGCTTTAGAAAGAGTTCGCACCCTAGCAGTTCAACACAGTACGAACTTCTCGCACCCTGGATTAAGGTAGCCTACGAGAATCATGCATTCTCGCAGGCAAATATACTAGTAGCCTGCAAACAGTCCTCAAAAATGTGATTTCTAGAAAGAGAAGAAAGTAACTTTTCTCAAGAGAAAGTTTTAATGAAGAGCCTGAATACACCATCATCAATACATCATCATGATGACCAAAATCATGGGTAACAGAATGCCCCCCAAAGTATGATGTTGGAACTAGTGACAGTCGATATACTTTGTAAGCTGCATGTGTGTGTCGGGAACCAGGAGCACATCTAATCAAAAACCTGCAAACACCCAAGCATCTGTAGAATATCATATATACCAATTCTGAGCTAGGAATTCCCATACTCAGATCACAGACTGATGACATTATAGACATGGGTCATGGCCACCAATCATATACTGTGGATCCATACCGTCAAAATATAGCATAGCCACCTGAATACACTGTGGATCTATGCGAGAAATTTCAAATCAAGACGACATAGCCATGAAACATACACAGTGGATCTATGTGTCACAAATTATACATACTCCATCGCAACCTGGATCAAAAATAGAATACTCAGGGTCTTCAATCTCATCGCCCAAAGTATGAATCTAACCATGTGATTACATGTGTTGAAGTTGAACATGGTAGAAACCACTTGATTACCGGTCATTGATGAAACCGTTAACAAGCACGAGGGAAATCACCATTGATGTCAATGACTCCCAAGGTACCATAGTACAATCCATAGAGTGTGAATACATGAGTTGATGTTGAACATCCGATGGAATCTTTCGATCAAGGGTCAATGATGTAAACCCATTGTCGAAAGCGAGGAAACCTGCCATTGAGGCATGCAAGTTCCAAGGTACCAAATAATTTCTAAGTCTTGAT
>JASDQU010306272.1:0-31305 GCA_032191745.1 Picea mariana
ATCTGACGGTTCATACTCTCCTCGATCTTAATGGCCATTGATCCGTGGCTTAGCACCCGATTGGTCCATGATCTCTATTTAAAGAGCATGGAGGGTCATTTTCCGATGATCGATTGTGAGAAACTCTCTTGTAAAATATCTCTGTAATCTTTTTCTTTGCATTAATAAACTGCTCCAAGTGGTCGCGTTGGCTGGGGCCGTGGATGTTTCCTCGTAGGGGTTTTACCACGTGAAAACATCGGTGTGTTGATCTTTGATCCAGTTATGTGAGTGGTTACTGAAGGTGTTCATCCTCTATTGGAATACCTGTGTTGTCGAACAAAACCTTTGTGCTACCGGAATTCGCTACTGGACTTTTCTTCAAGGGTTGACATCAATGACAACCAACCCAATTAATCAACAATATCCACCTTTGGCATTGATGGCAACACTCTGATGCAATAATGAAGTCATTCCATGCAATACTGAAGTCATATCACTCATGCTCTTCTTGTGACCATCGCTCCCCTGGAACCATGCCTCTATACTCTGCATCTGATAAATCTATCTCCCTTTGTCATCAATGGCAAAGGTATGTTTCTATCCGAGGTTGCTCCCCCTAACTGAATTGTCCTTGGGGATACTCCCCCTGACTGAACTCTTCCTGAAATTGATCTCCCGACCTAAATTTTCCTCTTTATGGTGCGTCCTTGTGTAAATCTAAGACATATAAGATAAGCATTAAAAAGCATTCATTTTGTCCCCGAGGTGTAGGACAGTGGGTGACGGAGTGTGTTTTTAATCCACTTAGTGTTTTTAAAGTCACCGGTTCGAAACCTGTGGGGACAAAAAATACAACCATGTTAAGGGTTGGTGTGGCTCAGGCCGGGTGCGATCCCTGGGTGATTTTGACGGCTTAGATGCCCCTGAGTCGCGGTTTCTCAAGCCACAGGTTAATCGCGTAGCCAACAAGTCCCGCACAAATTAACAAACAAAAAAAAAAAAGCATTCATTTTGGAGTATAAATTACTCTGAGTCTCTAGAGAAGATACTCAAAGGCTTCCCATGGAAGCGATTTTGTAAATATGTCTGCCACTTGTTCTTTTGTGCCCACATATTCAACTCTGATGTTCTTCTCTACAACTTGTTCCCATAGAAAGTGATACTTGATTGGAATGTTCTTCGTCTTGGAGTGCATCGTGGGGTTCTTTGAGATACTGATGGTGCTTGTATTATCACAATAGATTGGAATGGGCTCATCATACTCAACATGTATATCTATCAGAGTTTGTTTCATCTATAGAACCTGTGTACAACATTCTGCTGCTGCAATATATTCTTCTCTGGTTGTAGATAAACACATTGATACTTGTTTCTTTCTTAGCCAAGATTCTAAACACTCACCCAAGTAGAACGTTTATCCACTGGTGCTTCATCAGTCATCAATGAAACCTACCCAATCTGCATCTGTGTAGTCAATAAGTGATAAATCCTTTCCTTTTCGATACCATAATCTAAACTCTTTTGTTCCTTTGAGATATATGAAAATCCTCTTCACTGCTAAGACATGTGATTCCTTTGGTGCTGCTTGAAATTGTGACACCTGTCCAACTACCTGCATTACATTCGGTCTGGATGTTGTCACATATAGTAAGCTACCAATCATTAACCTGTATTACTCTGGTCTATATAATTTGAATCGTCATCTTTGTTGAACTTGAAATTGGTTTGCATAGGAGTGGTAACTTGTTTGCAATCTTCCATTCCGAACCTCTTTATCCTTTCTCAGATATACTTAGTTTGAGAAATAAAAATTCCTTGATTGTTTTGACGTATCTAAAGACCCAGAAAGAAGGATATTTCTCTGAGTAATGACATTTCAAATTCATTTTTCATATCCTTTGCAAATTTATGGCTTAACATGTCATCATTGCTTCCAAAAATAATATCATCAACATAAAATTCAATTAATAAAATACTATCTTGAGTTACCTTGATATAGAGGTTGTTGTCTGCACTTCCTTTTTTGAACCCTGCCTATTGTATATATTTATCCAGTCTAGCGTACCATGCTCTAGGACCCTGTTTTAGACCATACAAGGCCTTCTTCAATTTGCACATGTAATCTACATTCTCTGACAACTGAAATCCTTCTGGTTGTTCGATGTAGACTTCTTCTTCATATTATGCTTCTTCTTCGTAAAGTTGTTCCATTGATTCATTTTATTCTTCCTTTAATTCTTGTCCACCTGTTTCATCAATTGTTACATTGATTCTTTCCACAACTTTGTTCAACCTCAGACTGTAACACTTGTAAACTTTCTTTATACTTGAGTAACCAAAAAGTACTCATTTGTCCACACGAGAGTCAAACTTTCACATTCTTCCATCTTCTCTTTTGATGTAGCATTTGCTTCCAAGTACTCTAAAGTGCTTCACATTTTTTGGTCTTCCTTTCCATAGCTCATAGGAAGTTTTTCCATTGTTGTTTCTGAGCATTACTCTATTTTGAATGTGAACTGTTGTATGCACTGCGTGTGTCCAAAAAATATCTTTCAATTTTGAATCCATTAACATTGTTCGATCCATTTCATGTGTAATTATCATCCATTGTGATAATGTTCCTTTGTCTCTGAACCACTCTCCGAACCAATCTATGAATCCATGCTCTTGTCCACTGTCATATATCTGTCCAAACCTGTTAAGTGTTCTTATGAATCCATCTCTGTCCATATTGTCCAAGACTCTACTGCACACTGTCCATAATGTTGATCCATTTATCAATGTACTATCATGAAGTATTCACTACTACAATTGATTGTACTTCTGTTAACTAACTGCTTTGGATCTGTCTATTCAAACTCTACAATTTTCTCGAAGGATGGTTCTTTGGTATGTCACAGCTAGCACATAGACTCCCCCTGTCTGATGTGCATGTTACCTGGGATTCTCTAAGCTGGATGGCTCAGAACAATTCCTGCTTTGATGTGTATTCATCATCATCTTCATTGGTAGATTCATCATCTCTCTGAGCTTTGACTTCTTTCTTTATGTCTGTGGATTCATCTTTCACTACAATTCCTGAAATTACAATCTCTTGAACATGTTCCTTATTTACATGTCCTTCTTTTCTTTTAGTTTTTTTCCAAACCTTTCTGAATCTAACATCTTTCTTTTTCTTTGTAGAATTTTCTTTATCTCATTTTATTTCCAATCTTGCGATCTCTGGGACCTGGTCTTTTCTCACATGTTATTCTTTTTTTCTTATCTATACTTTATTATATCTAATATTAGTGTTCTCTTTCATGTAATTATCGATCATGCTTTTACAATCACTAGCTATGTGTCCATAGTTATTACATTTGTAACATTCAATGTTACGTGGGGCCACATAGGCATTTCTTACTAGAACATTTATTTTATAATCCTTGCAATATGCAACCTTATGTACAAAGTTAGTACAATAAATACAATGACCATAAAATAAATTTGCATATCTCGGAATGAATGATCTTCTTTGTGGCATAGTCCTTCTGAATTTTTTCCTTGACTAATCATTGTTGGCATAGGGGCAGACCCAGGGTTCAACTCTACAACAACGCACCAAAAAAACCCTAACTATCATCCCTTTCAGCAACACCTGTGAAGTATATGAAGTCTCACCCAAGGTAGAAGCAGGGGTAGTTTCAGGACTCAAGTGTTTGCAACCTTAGCTGAGACACAGATCTGTGATTGTAATACTTAACAGATCACTTAGCACCAACAGTTCATCAATATTTAACCACTATCTACTCCACAGATAAAACAGAGCATCACATCATTCATTCAGATCTGATGTATCTAAGCACTTATCATAGAGAAGTAGATTATATCTATCAGATTCAAGCACTAAGAACATTCACATAGTTCAGATCTAGCATCCATATACATCATTAGCGCAAAGCATAAACAGATATATCTATCTATATCAAAGCACTTAGCAAGTAAATACATAAACACATCAAGACATCACATAAAGCAGAGCAACACAGCATATACATGGCTCACCCCCACCCTAGGGCTACGTCCACCAACTCTTCTTCTTTATTATCTTAAGTCAAGATTCTTACAGACACATAGCATTAAAACCCTACTCTACATAGGACAGGAGATCTGTGCACACCTCACCAGATCCTCCTTCCCCGAGCTAGGATACAACACTAAGCCTTCTACAGTCACTTTCACTCAGCTCTGCAAGCTTCACACAGTATGCACAGAGCACTTACAATCCTTTGATCACATAGATCAATCACTAGCACTTAGCCCAATATCACACAGATATATATATGCATATGCTTTAGCACATAGCACCAATGGCTCTTCCTTACATAACCTAGACTTCTACTTATACTTTAAAAAATAGGCCTAAACATGGGTAAACCCATGGGCTGACATCCCCATACTCATTACATAATCCCAAATCCCAAAAAGGACCCAAAAAGGGGTCAACGTCCCACAATATCTGCTTCATCTTGCGCTCCACCTTCGACAAACTTTCAAAGTCCCAAAATAGGTCAAACTTGACCAAGGATCTCCCAAAACTTGGTCAAGGGAAAGCAGACACCTATGACTCATCATGAGTCACTCTAATCTAGGTAGTTCTGATTTGAAAGCCTTGAGCTTGGCTCGAGCTACTTCAACTTGTTTTTGTGCTACGACCTCTTATGTAGCAAACTCTTGGATGACTACCTCATTCACAGGTCCCTCTAGGTGTTGTTCAGCTGCAGTGACAACCTGCTCTAGTTCTTCTCCTCAGCCTTCGACCTCTGTGAACAATTGCTAAGCCTTATCTTGTACAGGTTGGAGCCTCTGATTTACTTCCATAACTCTACTCTGGATAGTGTGTATCTGATGTTGGGCGGTGTGTTTCTCTTTGGATCGCTTCATTCTTTCCACAGCTGACAGGGGATTCAACTGTGCCTGTATCATTTCAGCTTGATACTTCACCTCTTGGAGCTGCGACTCCAATGCCTTCAGTTATGGATTCCCAGTGAGTTGCTCATAGGTCTGGGCACTACGATCAGTGAGTTTCTTACATTCCATAGCAAGGTATTTTATTCTCTCAATTGTGCTTCGAGCAGTTGCTTCTCTTTGATCCCTTACATCATGTGGAGTCTCGGGCACTGTGCGGAGCTCTAAGTTTTCTATGCATGGTTGTAGCTACTAGATAGCTTCTGCGAGGTGCTCTACTTTCTGTGTGACTCAGTCTTCTACCTTTATTTATTTTCCTTGTTGCATTTGTTCTTTTTCTTCATCAAAATTCGCTTGGAGAGAAATATTTTCCTATTCTGAAGCTCGACGTTGTTCTACAAGTATGCCTTGCACTTTCTTCAAGGAATGGGTGGCTTGTTCTTTTTCTTCTTGTGCTCGTTGAAGGCAAGCTTCAACTGTATCAACTAGTCTGTGGAGTTGGGTTGGCTCATCTCCCAATTCTGGTTCTCCTAATGGTAGGGGCACAGTGGAGATTGTACGAATGGACTGAAGGGCCTATTGTACCCCTCAAAGTTTGACTCCAATTATATCATACATTTCCTCCTGCTTCGCTCCTTTTTTCTCTGTTATTTCCAGTGAAGCATCATTCAAGGCTGCTATGATGAAGTCAAAATCATCAAAGGTGAGGACAGTCGGCATCTTGGTCATGGTGGCTTTCAATTTCTTCTGGAAAGAAGGTTTCAGGGGGGGGAACCTTCCTCTTCTTCAAGGGGTCAACCTCGTCTCTGGGTGGTGTTACTTCACCTATTTTTTGTTCAGCTTCTACTTCATCATCACCCCCTCGGTCAGGTGACACTAAAGCGGTCTTTCCTGAGGTGTTGTTTAATTTTGGACCTCCTTAGTCTTCTTGGGTGTATTTTGTTCTTTATGAGTGTCCTCTGGGCTGTCGAGATCAGATATCTCTGTAGGGTTGGTGGGAATAAGGAGGTCAAGTGGATCATTCCTTAGTGATCTCCTCAAGGTCTTCTTCTGTAAGCTTATAATATGACTGGAGCTACTCTTTATGTTCATCTGCTCGCGTTGTAATGTAGGTGAAGTGTCGATCTGCACTAAACTTCATCAGGGGTCAGAACCTCTATAAGGTGTTTGGGGTCATGCGAGGCTCAGCTTCGATGGCTCTCTTTAGTTGGAGGTAATATGTATGAAACACAGCATTCAACTTCCACTGTTTGTTCATATCACTTGAATACCAAAGGGTAGCGAACTTCGCAGCAAGCGGTTCGAACGGCTCTATGTCTGGGAAGGTCACACCTTCCAGCATCTCCCAGGAAAAAAATGCAATGAGGATCAGAAGCTAGCTGAAATGAAATTCATAACCCTGATCCTAGGCTTCTCGGAAGTCTATTTCATATTGGTTAACTAGGTACTTCACCCATTTCATCTATAGGCCTTACGCACACTTCCCTACAAGATCAACGACAAAGCCGGTGACCTGCGTAGGTTTGTTCTTCTTTACTAACTTTCCAGCTATCAGTTGACATGCTAGGTGCACTACGCCACTCTGGATGGAAGCTACCTTGTAGCCTCTTGTTCCCTTCTCCACATCGCCATATGTATTCTTCATCTTCTGTGCTAGTTCACGATCTGTGGCTTTTCCTAGATAAAAGTCCTGCGGGTTAGGTCCTTGCATACTTAGTCCTGTGATCCTATAGATCAGCGTTGGGTCAACTGTAATACGGTGGTCTAGCCATAAGTATCCGCCATGGTAACATGACAGTAGCAGCTTGACATAGGCGTTGACTTCCTAGTGTCTTCTGAAGTGTGGGATCTTCATGACATTCAGTAGGGTAGACTGCACGATGTTCATCATCCACGACTGAGGGATGATCTTCGAGTTCTTCCATTTTTTTCTAGTTAGGTACTTGTATGGGGTGAGCATACCATAGATCTTTCGATATCCGAGGTTGAAGTCACTGAACTTCAACGTTGCGATCTTATCTTACTCTGCTCAAACTATGTGTATCCCCTTCGGGAGGTACGCAGTGACCATGGTGTACTCAAAATCTCTTGGCACACTATCACAATTCACCATGCTAGCCAGAGGCAGGATTTACTTGGGAAATATGGTTGGAATCAGCTTCGCATTTTCTAGGTCATCTTTGTGCATGGTTCTCTTTTCTGTCGATGGTTGGGATGGTCTGGCTCCGTGAGCATTTGACGGAGAGGCTTGCAGTCCTCTTGCCGATGACGCTTGTATACCTGCAAATATCGACATTATTCGTTCAGTCATGAGGTCGATGAGAACTTCTTCGACAACTTTCTCTGTAGCGGTGAACTCGTCCGACATACACACTCGAGGTTGGAAATCTCGGGTTCAAGGAGTAACTTAGACACTGAAATGGGATATAGGACAATAGTGCAATGATCACTGTGTAAAATCAGCGAGTCTGATGGCTTAGATTCATGGTTAGCAAAAGTGTTCTCGATGCATGGTGCGACGGGATAAATAGATAACTTGGCAACGTATCTCTTGCAACAGGCGAGAAACCTTCATTAACTATGTTTTTCCCGTTATGGCATGGTCTAACGATCTAGTGGCGAACCATAAATGCCTTGCTATCTGTTCGTAGGGTCGGTCGAACAGTTATATTGGTCCCAACGGCTATATTTCTCTACCCTGGCGAAGTGCCATGTGACGTTGTTCTATGATCCCGACAAAGCTCCAATTTTGGAAATTTTCCTTCTGCGAAGTTCCCTCTGGAACCTTCTGTAACTTTTCAATATTAGCTCTCTTCTTACTTAGCTTTCTGGCCTTCTTTCCAGTGAGCTTTGTCTCAGTATTCCTTTTTCCATTTTGATTCTTATCTACGTTTAGCATAGTTACTTCGCGTTGTTGAGATTCTTTCCTGAGATTTGAGGGTGATACTTCTTCTTTATCTGGAATAGGTACTTCAATATTCTATGGGTCTTATAGTGTTCTTGCACTTCGACATATGGGTCTCTAGTGCTAAATAGCTTCTATTTGTTCTCTTGTTCTTCAATCAAGTGTACTATCCTTCTAGTCATAAAATCTTTTAACTCTTGCTTATTCTGCTCTAAAAATTCTTCTTCTTCTTTCCTTCTGGCCTGATCTCTTTCAATCCAAGGTTTTCCTAGTAACATGGTAAATGGGGCACTGTTCTCAATAAATTTAACAATCTTGAAATCCTCCTTTGTCGAAGTCCCATTAGCATTCATAGATATTTGGGTGAGCTTTCCACATAGGTTTATCAGCTTTCCTTTGAATAGTCCTATTCCTCCTAATGAAGGAATCATAGTAGGCCTTCTTATAGCTTCCCAAGTTCTTTTTGTCATGATATTCACCTGTGTTTCCTCATCTATAACACAATCAATGTCGAAGTCTCCTATTCTTACTTCAATACATTTTTTTTCTTTGAATATCTCTGATAAACTTACATGTCGGTGATCGTTCAGGGTTTCTTTTATCTGTTGAAATACTTTCTCAGATTCTTTCTAGGTTTCTGCCATAATCATAGTTTTTGGTTTTGCCTTAAGGTTTTCTTGTCTCATGTTCATTTCTTCAAGCTTAGCAATCATTCTAGGGAAATCCAATACTTCATGGTCCATAGCTTTGCAACAAAGACAACTAGGTATTCTCCCAGGGAATTCCTTAGAAAGATGTCTCGGTTTTCTGCAACTGTAACAAAGGGTTAATCCTATCTTTATTTTAAATGATTCCCAGCCTTTCCTGTACTACGCGCTAGGAGTATGGTAGCTAACCTACAAACATTTCTTTCTAGGATCTTTCATCCACTTGTTATTCCAAACATTCTTTCTATGCATAGGTATAATATATCTTTCACTATTCTTATCAGATCTACACATATCAAACCTTCTTTCATCTATTAGTTCCCTAGTTTTCAAGCTATGATAGAATATATCAAACATACCTAGATCCATACTGTTGAAAAAAAATTTCCACTTATCTTACTTCTACAAAGCACAAAGCTTTCAGATATATAAATTTTCACTATTATTACCTTTATCATAGTACAGAGATTCCAAATCTTACCTCTTTTCTTCATATATGACCACTTTTCTTGGCACAGAGCTTCACAAAATAGGTAGAGTATTGCGCAATAGGGAGACAGATCTATGCACCGAGCTTTCATAATTCAGATCGGATCTTTGCACAAAGCTTCCTCTTTCTTAGTTCCCAGTAATCACAGTTTCAGGTCGGATCTTTGCACAAAGATTCTTCTTCCTTAGTTCCCAGCAATCACAGTTTCAGGTCTCAACAATAGAACCATTTGTTGACACAGGGGTAGACCCAGGGTTCAATGCTACAACAATGCACCAACAAAACCCTAACTACCGGCCCTTTCAGCAACACCTGCAAAGAAGATGAAGTCTCACCCGAGGTAGAGGCAGGGGTGGTTGCAGGACTCAGGTGTCTGCAACCTTAGCTGGGACACAGATCTGTGATTGTAATACTTAACAGATCACTTAGCACCGACAGTTCATCAATATTTAACCACTATCTACTCCACAGATAAAACAAAGCATCGCATATTTGATTCATATCTGATGTATCTAAGCACTTATCATAGATAAGTATATTAGATCTAGTAGATTCAAGAACTAATCGTATTCACATAGTTCAGATCTATCATCCATATACATCATTAGCACAAAGCATAAACTAATCTATCTATCTATATCAAATCACTTAGCAAGTAAAGACACAAATACATCAAGACATTGTACAAAGCAGAGAAACATAGCATATACGTGGTTCACCCCCACCCTAGGGCTACATCCACCAACTCTTCTTCTTATTATCTTCAGTCAAACTTCTTACAGGCACATAGCATCAAAACCCTACTCTGCATAGGACAGGAGATCTGCACGCACCTTGCTAGATCCTCCTTCCCCGAGCTAGGATATAGCACTAAGACTTCTACAGTCACTTTCACTCAGCTCTGCAAGCTTCACACAGTATGCATAGAGCACTTACAATCCTTTGATCACATAGATAAATCACTAGCACTTAGCCCAATATCACACAGATATATATATGCATACGCCTTAGCACATAGAAACACTGGATCTTCCTTACATCACCTAGACTTATATTTATACTTTACAAAATAGGCCTAAACATGGGTAAACCCATGGGCCAACAACCCCATACCCGTTACATAATCCCAAATCCCAAAAAGGACCCAAAAAGGGGCCGATATCCTGCGATCTCTGCTTCGTCTTGTGCTCCGCCTTCGACAGATTGTCGAAGTCCCAAAATAGGTCAAACTTGACCAAGGATCTCCCAAAACTTGGTCAAGGGCCAACAATAATGATCATGATTGAAGCTTCTTTGTGGCTTGAACATGGATGGTCTTCTTGAAGTTGTATCTTCAATAGTTTTATTAGATTATGGTTGAGCATGATTCCTTCCTTTGATTACTTCTGCATAACTCTTTCTATTTTCTTCATTCTTCTTTTCTAGCAACCTAGAGTGCTTCTATTCATTCTNCAATGTGACAACTTATTCTTCAAGCTTCTCAACCTCTTCTTCTTTCTTCATTATTTGAGACTTCATGAATTTTTCTGTTCTTTTCGCTTCTTCAAGATGAATTTTTAATGTGATTATTTCTTCTTCAAGTCATTTCTCTTCTTGACCAAACTCTGCCTCAAGTTGGTTTAGATCGTTAGTTCTTTCCTTAAGATGATGTTTCAATATCTTCTCTCTCATTTATGCTTCTTCCTTTTGTGCTTCTATGTTGGCTTCCAAATAGTTATTTTGATGTTCAATATTTTCTTCTATCTTTTTGTCTTCTTCTAGTTGAGTGCTTAAGTTCTCGATGACTTGTTGGGATTATTCAAAAATGTGAACACTTTCTTTTTGTTTCATCGATTCTTTCTTGAGTGACTTGTTTTCTTCTCTTAGTTAATCTAAAGAACTAATCAATTCCTCTTCATAATTGTCTTCCTTTTCAATTAGTTTTTCTGTCTCATTTCCTTCATGGCATTCTATTTCAAGATGTCTGTGTTTTTCACAATTAAAGAAAAGAAACATACCTCTGGTGATTATGCACTCTTCATCTTCTAAATACGACTAACATGATGAACATAATTCTTCTTGATCTGTATCTACATCTTCTTTGGCATTTCTGAATCTGTGATGGGTGAAGAATATATGTCATGTAACGTATCCCAAAGTTCTTTGGCTGATGAACATTTACCAACCTTTTCTCTTACTGGATTAGGTAATCCTTCCCAGATGAAATCAATGTTATTTTTTTATTCTTCTTCAATTCCTTCTTGGTTGAAGTCTTTATTATTTTTGAACTATCATATCATGTAACAACTGATAGTCAAATACAATTTCCTTGTTCCTGTAAAAATACTTTTGTCCTTATGCTCCACATCCCATACTTAAAACCATTCTGACCATTAAACATTGGTACTCCATTCTCAGAATAATCCATGATCTCCTTCCAATGGTTAAATTGTTTCCTGAAGGAACCGGATCTGATACCAATTGTTGGATTACTGAGAGGGGGTGTGAATCAGTAATGGATAAATTTAATCATTTTTCACCATAAAATGCAAGTGTTATATAAATGTAGCATTATCATCCAATAGTTGCAGAGTAAATAAACAATGAACAAATGAGAAATCACACACATACATAGTACACCAGTGTTTTACGTGGAAACCCAAAGCGGGAGAAAACCATAGAATTCTTTTTCTTATATGTCTTTAAGAATTACATTCATTGGAAGCACCAACTTCCTTTGTTTTCCAGCTACAACTAGAAGGAGGCTCCAACTGCCTAGTTTCTCAGGCTACAACCTAAGGGAATATCCAACTCCCCAATTCACTGGCCACAACCAGAAGGAGGCTACAACTCCCTATGTTCTCCAGCTAGAATCGGAAGGTGGCTATAACCACCTGTCTTTGCCCCGTCCAACCGCCCTGAAATATAAGTAGAATGATGGAACCACTGTCACACTATCACTGTGATATATATCGTTGTAAACTTGTACCAATCAACCTGCACCAAACAACCTATAACAACATGTACCAATAACATGTGCCAACATGTACCATACATCAACCTGTACCTCAATCTATACCATAAACAAATGCATCTACCATGCACCAAACCTGTACAAATAACCTATCACAACAACCTGTCCAAAAAACTTATCACAACAACCTGTCTTATCAATCTTATCAACCAAATCATATCTACTCACTAAGATCAATCACCAAGACAAATCTCAACCATATGCACAATATCACCAAGATGTGCATCAACCAAGCATATCAAAACAAATCATAATCATCACCAAGATCAATATGTACTTCTAATAATATACCAAGACAAGTATGCTACATCATCCATAAACCATGTGTCAAGAATACTACTAACAAGTACCTCCAACCATGTACCTTGTATGTACCAATCATGCATCAACTATGACTCATCAATATGTACCAACATCCTCAAATATACACCTCATGTATGTGCCAACTCATCAACTACTTGTCTCAACCATGTACCCAACATGTACCTCAACCAAAATCCCTCATCAATTTCATCATCCAAATCTGATCTGAACACAAATACCTCAAACACTATACCACAAGTATTTACCTCAAACCATGTGCTAGAACCTCACTGTTATACAACGTCTATCTGTACCAATAACTTCTTCAACGTACCTCAACCAAGGCCTTTTTTTTTCTTGTAGCGTTTTGTTGCCATAGTTTTTCTGCCGCAATTTTTCTGCTGCACTTTTTCTGCTGTGGTTTTTCTGCTACACTTTTCCTATTGCGATTTTTCTGCCGCACTTTTCCTGCCTTACTTTTTCTTCCGCACTTTTCCTGCCACACTTTTTTTGCCGCACTTTTCCTGCAAAACGTTTTCTGCTGTAATTTTGTTTCCGCACTTTTTCTATCGCATTTTTCCTATCGCAGTTTTCCTTCTGCACTTTTTCTGCCGCACTTTTCCTGCCGCACTTTTTCTGTTGCAATTTTTCTCTATCAATAATACCTTCCCAAATAACCTTTCACAAAAACAGATATTCAATGATATTCAAGTGTGATTTGAATGAGAGACCCTTGCCTCTTATTTATATTTTTATGTATCTTCCTCAAGGGGTTACCTTCTAACCATCTTAACGCACTTTCCTTATTTTAGGGTTAACTCACTTATAACCGCTTGTCCACTTAACTTAACCACTTTTCATAATTAGTAAGTCCTCCATTAACTTTATTATTTAAATAATTTATTTTTCATCCTCTTTGACTTATAGTACACTCATCACTTCACTTTATTATTTAAATAATTTCTTCTTTGCAAACACTTTGACTACTTTGACCTTTTGGGGATTCTAGATGACTCATGATGGTTGTCCAACTTCACATGGCCATAACTCTCTAATCGTGAGGAGTTATGTGACGTTCTACATACCACCGAAAATGGCATGACATGTACTATCCCTCTAGAATAGTTTTACCTGCAAATATATCAAAACTCATACCATTATCCATCAAACAAACTTGGGTCCATTACCTAAACCTTTGTGCTACCGAAATTCGCTACCAGACTTTCTTCAAGGGTTGACATCAATGACAACCAACCCAATTAATCAACAACAATCTCCATTTTAGGTGCATGATAGCCCATTGGAAAGGTCTATCCAAGGAATGCACATGTTGATGTCATATTGTGACTTCATCTACAATGTAATTGTGGCAATCCCAAAAAACATTGTTTAGGGCCTCAAAACGGCCCCGAAAGTTTAGGACCCAAAAAGATAGAAAACAATTGCCAAGATGAAAATTGTATGTGAGCTAGTTGGAAGACATGGGTGGCCACCGATATCCACATGGATAAATCCTCTCCCCTTAGGAATAAATGGTATCCATTATGTTGATTTCCCCAATCAGATGAGGAAATTTCTACTGAATTTGGCCCCAGGTGAGCCACTTTCCTTGTTGCAAGAGCTACCCTACTTTGACAACATGACAAATTTGAAGCTTTTGTTGGTGAGTACCCTTGACCTATGTGTCCATGATTTGATCAATGGATGCATGTTCCATGCAATTAGGGTTGAGATATGCCGGTGTCAAATGTTCTATTATCTCTGAGGTGTCCAATAATGGTGGAAATTATGGTCAAAGGAGGTCCACATTAAACATTGGGTGCAATCCAATGAAGGGGGGGATGTTGAGCTCAAAATCATTGTCACCCACAGCCTTTTAGATGGTGTAAGGTCCATAGTGAAGTCGACGAAGCTTCTGATGGGGGTCTTGTAAGGCATTCTTTCTTAAAATGCAACCAAACTTTATCTCCCACCTGAAACTTGTGTGGCACCTAGTGTTGATCATGGCGTTGCTTGTACTTGGCATTGGACTTCTATAAATTACCATGAACCTGTTGGTGGATTTGATGGATTCGTTCAATGAACGAGATGGCTTTGTCGGCTTCGGTTTGAGCAGGGGATGATTTTGCATGTGTGGATGCAAGGGGTAGTGCTACATCCATGGGACCCAATGGTTGAAATCCCAACCCCACTTGAAAAGGGTTGTGGTCGGTTGAGCTATGTATGGATTTTTTGTAACTATTTTTTACATAGGGAAGACTCTCATCCCATGTGCATGGATGCTTGGAATTGTACATGCGCAATATATGCATGATCATCATGTTGACGACCTTGGTTTGGAAATCCATTTGGGGGTGGAAGGTTGTGGATTTGGTGAGCTTGGTGTCCAGCCATGACCAAAGGCTTGACCAGAATGTATTGAGGAACTGGTTTTCATGATATGAAATGATGGTTTGCGGTATCCCAAAATGTACCCACACTCATTCGAAGAAGATCTTGGCAGTGGCCTCCGTTGTGATGCTCTTATTGCAGGCGACCAAAATTTCCATCTTGGAAAATCGATCAACAACCACAAAAACACAGTCCTTTCCCTATTTGGTTGAAGGAAGGCATGACATGTATTCCATCGAGATGGATTCCCAGGTCCTTTCGGGAGTAGGAAGAGGGGTGTACATGCCTTGTTTCTTAATGGTCAGTTTGGTAATGGTGCACACTATGCAGGACCTGATATACTTGTTGACATCTTGTCAAAGTTTTGGCCAATAGAAATGTTGCTGCAGCACTATCGCTATATTTTCTATGTCGAAGTGTCCTGGCACCCGACCATAGTGAGCTTCCCAAATAAGCTTTGTTCACTCGCTTGATGGGACGCAGAGATGGCCTAGATGGCACAACAACCCATCATGAATATGGAAATCAGTGATAGTTGTGTTTGTGCCCAGCATACATTGGTAGGTAATGGCAAAGTCAGGATATCTCTCATAGATTTGGGGCCATCCAAAGGTCTCATGTTCGCAGGAGTGTAGCACTGTGGTTAGTGCTACAAATGGAGGTCGACTGAGGCATTTAGTGACGCGAATGGTGCTTAATTGATGTTGATATGGAACTGTTGGATTACTAAGAGAGGGGGTGAATCAATAATAGAGAAATTCAATCGTTTTTAGCCACAATATGCAAGTTTTATATCAATGTAGCATTATCATCCAATAATTTTCAAGTAAATAAATAATGAATAAATGATCAATCATACACATACACAGTACACCAGTGTTTTTACGTGGAAACCCAAAGTGGGAGAAAACCATGGAATTTTTTTCTTATATGTCTTTAATAATTACATTTATTGGAAGCACCAACTTCCTTTGTTTTCCAGCTGCAACTAGAAGGAGACTCCAACCCCCTATTTTATCATGCTAAAACCTAAGGGAAGATCCAAGTCCCCAATTCTTTGGCTACGACCAGAAGGAGGCTACGACCCCCTATGTTCTCTAGCTACAACCAGAAGGTGGATACAACCACCTATGCTTGCCCCATCCAACTGCCCTAACGTAGAAGTAGAATGATGGAACCATTGTCACACTATCCGTTGGATCATGTTGTCATTGATGTCAAAGGAACAATGTCTTGTCATAGTAAATTGATGGATCATGTATTTTTCTTGATGTCAATGGCTTGATGTCAAGTGGATTCATAGTCATATGATGTCATGCATAGATGGATAAATGAATTGACATTGATATATGATGCATAGATGAATATGGATCAATGTGGTTTCATTGATATATGATGCATTGTTGGATTGATATAAAGATGGCTCATTATTCTCTTGATAAAGAATACAAATGGATGAACTTCAAAGTGGTCCCCTTATGGTGAAATCCCTCATGGGAAGACGTTTTGCAGTTAAGTGTATTATCATGGTTGTACAAATGGATGAACTCCAAAGTGGTCCCCTTATGGTGAAAGCTCTCATGGGAAGACACTTTGCGGTGAACTCCAAAGTGGTCCCCTTAGGGTGAAATCCCTCACGGGAAGACGCTTTGCGATTGAGTTATCCTAGTAGTATGGTTAGAGAACCCATTATTAATTGTGGAATAATGAGATGAAGATAAGTGAATTTGTCAATGAAACTATCCTAGATGGATAGTGTTTGTCAAGCCATTTCTGGTGGTATATGGAACGTCACATAACTCATCACGGTTTGATAGTTATGGCCTTACAAAGTTGGAGGACCCTCATATGTTGGTTTGAAGCCCCAAAAGGTCAAAGAAGTCAAAATGTTTCCAAAGATGAAATTATTTAAATAACAAAGTGAAGTGACGAAATCAAAGAGGATTATTTAAATAATAAAGTGAAGTGACAAAGTCAAAGAGGATTATTTAAATAATAAAGTGAAGTGACAAAATCAAAGAGGATTATTTAAATAATAAAGTGANGGGATTATTTAAATAATAAAGTGAAGTGACAAAATCAAAGAGGATTATTTAAATAATAAAGTGAAGTGACAAATTCAAGGAGGATTGTTTAAATAATCTAGTGATAAAGTCAAAGAGGATTATTTAAATATTAAATTATAGTGACAAAATCAAAGAGGATTATTTAAATAATAAAGTGAAGTGACAAAGTCAAGGAGGATTATTTAATGGAGAACTTTCTAATTATGTAAAGAGGTTAACCCTAAAATTAGGCAAATGGGTTAAGTGGTCAAGTGGCTATTGGATACATGGACAATTGGAAAATTTGGCAAAGTTGAACATAGGTGACTATGTGGACAAAGTGACTATGTGGACAAAATGTCCTAGAAGATGCTTCTAAGGAAGCTACTTGGAGAGTATAAATAAGAAGAAAGGGTATCTTGTGAATATCATCTCTTGAGCATAGCTTGAAGAGCATAGAAAGGGGCTGAAGGAAGGCAAAGCATGTACAGTTGGATGAATTCATGGAGACTTGAGTGTGAGTTGATGCCAGGTTCTTGAAGTCTGAAGCAAGTTCCAGATCTTCATTCTATGGGCTTCGATCTTCCATAGAAACTCTAGTATGGTTACATATTTGTCTTGATGGATACTCTTGCTTATTGTATGATGAATTCTTAAGGAATTCTTGGTATGGCTATTGTGATATGGTTATGTTGGTTGATTGATAGAGTGAGCAACACTCTTATGGTTTAGTACTGATATGATTGTCATAGTATATTGGTTGCTTATACATGATTAAGTAGCATTCATATTGTATGGTTGAGGAGCATAAGTAAGTTGTGGGAGAGCATAGATGTGTTGTGATTGGTTATGGTTCAGATTGGAAAATGAAAGATAGAAGTAGATTTGACTAAAGGCTACAAAGGATCTAAGTTTTTCATAGAGAGAAAACCCTAATTACTCAAAAGGCATACGCAGGTTGTAGTACAGACTGGTCGTGTACATACAGGAGTTGTACTACTGGTAGGGAGGGTACATACGCGTGTTGCACTACTGACAAGTCGTGTACCTGTTGACATATTAGTATCTATTGAGGATTGATTCCTCTTCTCAGTTGGTGCTGAGTTGTGTAAGCTAAGTCTTGCATTGTAGAGTTGGTGCTCTTGTGAAGTTGTAACTCTATTTAGTTATTGTTGATAACCCAAGGATTGTAGTCTGTAATAAAAAGAAAATTGTACATACATATTGTGTTCTTTGTGTTCCTTGTGGTGATGAATTATTGATGATATTTTTTGTTGGTATATGTTGTTGATGTATGTTCACATTTAACTGATTATAAATGATAGCAATAAGTAATGAGTAAATGGTGATTTCTATCTAAGGAGTTTTTGTGAAGGGGAAGTTTCAAAAAGAGCCCTACACTGATTCACCCCCCCTCTCAGTGTGGTCAGTGTGTACAATAATTGGTATCAGAGCGTACCTTCATTAAAAGACTTAATAAGCTTGGAGGAGATCCATGGACACACAAATGGATGATGAAGTTCCAATCCTTGATGAGGAAAATTATTCAACATGGAGATTAGAAATGAAAGTGCATTTGAAGGAAATAGTAGTGGGTCTTTGGAAAGCAGCTATTGGCGGATTAGTTCCTTTGAAGAACAAGTCAAAGTTTGTAGCTCAAAGGGAAGAAAAGAAGAATGATGCATTGGCTCTCAAGACCATTCTTAGTGGAATCTCATGTGGGACAATGCACTTCCACCAAGGATCTATGGCTAAATCTAGAGGAGACATACCAAAGCGAAAAGGAAGACCTTAAAGACAACTCCATTAAGGTCAATGAAGGTAAAGAATCTCCAAAATCCTCTATTTGCAATGATTCAAAATGTGATGATGTTGAATATTTCTCTACAAGTGAAGAAGAAAATCTAGAGATAGTATGTGTAGAATTAAATGATAGTTATCCCATGGAAGACATAGAAGAAGAACTATCAGAGCTTAAAAGAAAAGTTGAATGGGGTCTATTTGAATACAAATATGACCATTATTATATAGAATATAGCTATATTTTTATAACACTAAAAAGTTTCTTAAAAAGAATCAAAAGCATATCTTGAAGTTAAAGGAAATGCTCAAGGAACAAGAAGAAAGTAAAAAGACTCAATTAGAAGAAAAAGAAGAAGAGATCAAAAGACTAAAGAATGAAATAGAAGAGAATAAGAAGCTAGATGATGAGATTAGAAAAAGTCTTGAATTTAATGTCCATCTCAAGACCCAAAATGAAGAAGCCAAAAGGGTAGAGGAATTACTAAGGAATCAAATAAATGAAAAGGAAAAGTCATGTCATAAGTTGGAAGTTGAAGATCTCATATCTCCCCTTTAAAAGGGGAGATATTATTCAGAGGAAGATCAAAGGCATTCAGACAGGGGAAGCAGCCCCAAGGAGAGTTCAGGAAGGGGGAGCATCCCCAAGGGGAGAATGACCCTTTTTCATTGATGTCAAAGGGGGGGAGATAGTCACATTGATGTGATTGAGATGACTATTGATGTAGAGCAATGCCTTGTTTACATGTTGCCATCAATGATCGGTGTTGACATCAATGTTGGTATTTCCATCAATGCCAAAGGGGGATATTGTTGGATCATGTTGTCATTGATATCGAAGGATTGATGTCAAAGGAACAATGTCTTGTCATAGTATATTGATGGTTCATGTATTGTCCTTGATTTCAATGGATTGATTTCAAGTGGAGTCATAGTCATATGATGGCATGCATAGATGGATCAATGATTTGTCATTGATATATGATGCATAGATGAAGATAGATCGATGTGGTTTCATTGATATATGATGCATTGTTGGATTGATGTAAAGATGACTCATTATTCTCTTGATAAAGAATACAAATGGATGAACTCCAAAGTGGTCCCCTTATGGTGAAATCCCTCACGGGAAGACACTTTGCAGTTAAGTGTCTTATCATGGTTGTACAAATGGATGAACTAAAAAGTAGTCCCCTTATGGTGAAAGCCCTCATGGGAAAATGCTTTGCGGTGAACTCCAAAGTGTTCCCCTTATAGTGAAAGCCCTCATGGGATGACACTTTGTGGTTGAGTTATCCTAGTAGTATTGTTAGAGAACCCATGATTAATTGTGGAATAATGAGATGAAGATTAGTGAATTTTTCAATGAAACTATCCTAGATGGATGGTGCTTGTCAAGCCATTTCTGGTGGAATGTGGAACGTCACATAACTGCTCACGGTTTGAGAGTTATGGCCTTATGGAGTTGGAGAACCTTCATATGTTGGCTTGAAGCCCCAAAAGGTCAAAGAAATCAAAGTGCTTGCAAAGAAGAAATTATTTAAATAATAAAGTGAACTGACAAAGTCAAAGAGGATTATTTAAATAATAAAGTGAAGTGACTAAGTCAAAGAGAATTATTTAAATAATAAAGTGAAGTGACAAAATCAAAGAGGATTATTTAAATAATAAAGTGAAGTGACAAAATCAAAGATGGTTATTTAAATAATAAAGTGAAGTTACAAAGTCAAGGAGGATTATTTAAATAATAAAGTGACAAAGTCAAAGAGGATTATTTAAATATTAAAGTGAAGTGACAAAATCAAAGAGGATTATTTAAATAATAAAGTGAAGTGACAAAGTCAAGGAGGATTATTTAATGGAGAAATTTCTAATTATGGAAAGTGGTTAACCCTAAAATGAGGAAAATGGGTTAAGTGGTCAAGTGCTATTGGATACATGTACAAGTGGAAAATTGGGCAAAGTTGGACATAGGTGACTATGTGGACAAAGTGGCTATGTGGACAAAATGGCCTAGAAGATGCTTCTAAGGAAGCTACTTGGAGAGTATAAATAAGAAGCAAGGGTCTCTTGTGAATATCATCTCTTGAGCATAGCTTGAAGAGCACAGAAAAGGGATGAAGGAAGGCAAAGCGCGTATAGTTGGATGAAGTCATGGAGACTTGAGTGTGAGTTGATGCCAGGTTCTTGAAGTCTGAAGCAAGTTCCAGATATGCATTCTATGGGCTCAGATATTCCATAGAAACTCTGGTATGGTTACATATTTGTCTTGATGGATACTATTGATTATTGTATGGTGAATGCTTAAGGAATTCTTGGTATGGTTGTTGTGATATGGTTATGTTGGTTGATTGATAGAGTGAGCAACACTCTTATGGTTCAGTACTGATATGATTGCCATAGTATATTGGTAGCTTATGCATGATTAAGTAGCATTCATATTGTATGATTGAGGAGCATAAGTAAGTTGTGGGAGAGCATATATGTGTTGTGATTGGTTATGGTTTAGATTGTACAATGAAATACAGAAGTAGATGTGACTGAAGGTTGTAAAGGATCTAGGTTTTTCATAGAGAGAAAACCCTAATTACTCAGAAGGCATACACAGGTTGTAGTACAGATTGTTCATGTACATACATGATTTGTACTATTGGTAGGGTGTGTACATACGTGTGCTGCACTACTCACAGGTCGCATACATGTTGACATATTGGTATCTGTTGAAGATAGATTTCTCTTCTCAGTTGGTGTTGAGTTGTCTAAGTTGAGTCTTGCATTGTAGAGTTGGTGCTCTTATGGAGTTGTAACTCTATTCAGTTGTTGTTGATAACCCAAGGATTGTAGTCTGTAATAAAAATAAAATTGTACATACATCTTGTGTTCTTTGTGTTCCTTGTGGTGATGAATTATTGATGATATTTTTTGTTGGTATATGTTGTTGATGTATGTTCACATTTAACTGGTTATAAATGACAGCAATAAGTAATGAGTAAATGGTGATTGCTAACTAAGGAGCTTTTGTGAAGGGGAAGTTTCAAAAACATCCCTACACTGATTCACCCCCCCTCTCAGTGTGGTCGGTGTGTCCAACACTATCAATGTGAGATATATTGTTGTAAACATGTACCAATCAACCTACACCAAACAACCTGTACCAATAACCTAAACCATGCATCAACCTGTACCACAACTTGTAATCAACCTGTATCATAAAAAAGTGCATCAACCATGCACCAACCTGTACCAAACAACCTGAAATCAACATGTACCATAAACAAGGGCATCAACCATGCATCAACCTGTACCTCAACCTGTAGTCAACCTGTACCATAAACAAGTGCATCAACCATGCACCAACCTGTACCAAATAACATGTCACAACAACATGTCCAAACAACCTATCACAACAACCTGTCTCATCAATCTTATCAACCAAATCATATCTACTCACCAAGATCAATCACCAAGAAAACTCTAAAAGATGTGCATCAACCAAGCATAACACAACAACTCATAATCATCACCAAGATCAATATGTGCTTCTAATAATATACCAATACAAGTACGTTACATCATCCATAAATCATGTGTCAACAATACTACTAACAAGTGCCTCCAACCATGTACCAAGTATGTACCAATCATGTATCAACTACTCATAAACCATGACTCATCAATATGTACCAACATCATCAACTATACACCTCATGTATGTGCCAACTCATCAACTATTTGTCTCAACCATGTACCTCAACCAAAATCCCTCATCAATTTCATCATCCAAATATGATTTGTAACTCTGTAATAGACCTGGTGTATATGATCACATACTTGCAAACCTTCCTTAACTTTAAAAACAAGAGACTATCATTTTCATCAAACTTTGCATTAGTTTCACATGACTAGTTTTGGATTAGTTAACAACCCTAACTTGAAATAATCATAACTATGTACTTGTAATGAATAAAGATCTGAAGATAGTACACAATGTTCTTCAGTTTGTTTTATGCAATTCCTCCAGTTTTCACTACTTGGAACCTCTCATAAAAGGAGTTATAGCAAAAATGGCATACCTTGTTGAATTGTGGCTTATTCTAGAGAGCGAACTTGTAGAGCATGCCCCGCAGGGAATATTTGTTGTATGGATATGAAAATTGTACAAAGAATACTACAAACTGTACTCTAACCAATACATTTGGTCTTACTAAATTTGGATCTTTTATGAATAAGTTATGACGTTTTTACCCGAAACACATGTTTTAGACTAGATTTGGGACTAGCCACAAACCCTATTTTCCACGGCATGTAACTCCAAAAATACAACGACCCACAAGCTAAAATTTGTATCATAGCTACTTGGATATGTTTCCACAATGGCCTCCCAATTTCACGGTTTGAAATATTCTAGAAAAAAAAATATTTTTAAAATGGTGAGATGACCTGTAAATAACATACCTTAGAAAGCATCATCAAAAGAATTTATCCTCCCTTGAATTTCAGCCTTCTTTACTTCACCTTCCCTTTGGAATTCGTCTTAGATATCCTTTGGTTACCTCAGTCACTTGTAGATTTCAATATGCTCAAGTTTGATTAAAATGAGAGAGCCTTTCCTCCTTTTTATACTTTCATGTAGCTTCCTCAAGGGGTTACCTTTTAACCATCTTAACCCACTTTCCTTATTTTAGGGTTAACCCACTTCTAACCACATGTCCACTTAGTAATTTCTCTATTAACTTTATTATTTAAATAATTTATTTTGTATCCACTTTGATTTATAGTACACTCATCACTTCACTTTATTATTTAAATAATTTCTTTTTTGCAAACACTTTGACTACTTTGACTTTTTTGGGCTTCTAGATGACTCATGAGGGTTCTCCAACTTCACATGGCCATAAATCTCTAACCGTGAGGAGTTATGTGACGTTCCACACACCAATGGAAATGGCATGACATGTACTATCCATATAGAATATTCTTTCCTACAAATATATCAAAAATCGTACCATTATCCATCAAACAAACTTGGGTCCATTACCCAAACCTAGGTTCTCCAACTTCACATGGCCATAACTCTCTAACCGTGAGTAGTTATGTGACATTCCACANGTGGGCCACTTCTAATGGCGGTCATTTTGCAATTTTCCTTATGTCTGCATGAATTGCAGAAGCTTATGATCAGTGTGGATGATTGTCTCCTTCCCGAGAATGTAATGCCTCCACTAGCAACAAGCTTGTACAATGGAGTACATTTATTTTTCGTAAGTGGGGTACTTACGGACTGTATTTGATAGTGTCTCACTATGACAGGACATGAGATGTCCATGATGAGTGAGAAATCCACCCACAACATAGTCTAAAGAATCTATCTCAATCTCAAAAGGTTGTTGTAGATCAGGTGATGAGAGAACCGAGGTTGAGCACAAGCACTACTTCAAATAATCGAACGCTTTTTGTTGCAACTGGCCCCACATGAAATTTTCCTTGACACCACCCCTGGTAACTTGGCTAAGGGCCCATGCAATGTGGGAGAATCCCAACACAAACCTGCAATAGAAATTGGAAAGGCCTAAGAAGCTATGAAGCTCAATGAGTGTGGTTGGGAATGGCCTATCACGAATGACCTGGATCTTGGCTGGATCGACATGCACCCCATGATCATCAACAATGTAGCCTAGGTACGGGACCCTGTTCATACTGAAGGAGAATTTTTCCAAATTTTAATATAGCTTGTGTTGTCGCAGAGTGTGCAGAACCTACTGAATATGATACAAGTGTCCTTCTCAACTCTTGTTGAAGATGAGGATGGAATCCAAATACACCACCAAAAAATTATTGGTGAAAGGATGCAAGATATCATCCATCATCCTCATGAAATTTTTGGGGGAATTTGTCAAGCCAAAGGGCATGACCATCTATTCAAAAAGACCTTCTTTGGACATGAAGGCAGTCTTCCATACATCGGTCTTCTCTATTGGAACCTGGTGGTAACCGGACTTCATATCAATATTAATAAATTATTTTCCCCTTTGATCTGGTCAAGGAAATCGTCGATTCGAGGAATTGGGTATCGTCTCCTAACTATGATTTTATTTAGGGCCCAGTAATCAATGCAGAGTCGTCAGGTCTCATATTTCTTATGCACAAGTATGATTGGGATTCCACAATGTGATGAGCTTGGTTAAGTGTCTCCTTTTTTGAGCATCTATTGGATCTGGCACTTGATTTCCTCATTTTTTGATAGAGAGCGGCAATAAACTTTCCCATTGGTTAGTGGTGCATCAGGGGTCAGATCGATTGAGTGCTTGACTTGGCAATGCAGAGGTACCCCAATGGGTGAGAAGAAGATGTCTTTGTATTCTTCCATGACCTTATCCACTTGGTTCTGATGATTGGAGAGACCTTTCAAGGAGGCCATGGATGTGGCTGCAACCTTCCATTCACTTTGAGCACAAATCATGAAGAATAAAAACTTCTCGATCTAAGAGATGAACTTCTTGCATTGCTTGGAAAAGATCAAGGAAATGGTAGTAGGCGGGACTACCTCGGGTATCCTGTACAATTTCATGTCCAAAGTAATAATAACACTATGATTCCTAGACTCATATATGGCATGATGTTTCCATAAATAAGTTTGACCCAAAAGAACATCACAAACTTCAAGGAGGGTGACATCACACAATACATCATCTTTGAAGGGATTGATGTCATAGTACAAGAGGCATTGTTGGCTGATGCGGAGTTCACTCCCTTGGCGAATCCATCCGATGGTGTACAGTTGTGGGTGTCGTGTTTTCGATAGATCCAACTGCTTGACAACCTCCGTTGATATGAGATTCTTCTGGCTACCTCTATCAATGATGAAGTGCAGTGGAGTACCCTTCACCCACATCTGTGAATGAAAGAAGAACTCACCTTCCTATGGTTCATCAGGTTCATTGGGCTGGACCTTAGTGGTAGAAACGGTGGCATTGGGTTCTACGCCAATTATTTGTCTCCCTTTTTCTAGTTATGACTTATAGTCAGAGCCCACATCTAATTCATAGGCTTTCACCTTGGCCACCAATGACTTCTTTGAGCAGCATTCAGCAGTGTTGTGCCAGGGGCTCTTATGGAACTCGCACCACTTCCCAGTGTCTTTCTTTGTCTTCCCATTGTCCTTATTCATGTGTGGCTTAGACTAGTTATCCTGAGGTTTTCCATCCTTGGTTTGTCCTTTGTTCTGTGGGTTGGGGCCTCCTTTTCCCTACTTCTGTTGTGAGGGGTTCGCAGACCCAAACTATCGTGTCTTTTTTTTAAGCTTCTGCTCGATTTTGACAGCATATCATCTCATTCCTTTGTCTCGTGAGGGATTCCTCGAGAAACAATTTAAAGGGATATCCTACCCCATAATCTATATTTTCTTCCCCCGTGGGAAGTCGTCAGGTCTGGAAAGGTCGATCTTACAAAGGCTCAAATGGTTCAAGTCCCAACTGCTTATACCCTGACCTTGTTAGGGACATGCATAGAGAAAAAAATGAAGACCAGATCGCTCTGATACCACTAATATGAATTTATGAGAAGAACAAAATGAAACATAGATCTATAACATTCACACAGATATATAGAGAACAATAACATAGATACAGTGAAACTTAACTTCTATTCAATAAATAAATCTGTTGAAACTATAAAATGCAGAATGAAACAATATTGCTTGAATGGTGGTAGCTAATCTTTGAGAAGAGATGTGGCGGCTATGTGCATTCACTTGAGAAAATTAAAATGAGCCCTCCAAGACTTTTTAGAATCAAGAAGTAATAATAAAACCCTAGACATCCAAAAACCTAACCCTAGGAGATGAAGCACCAAAATTCATGTGGGCCCCGATGGGGTAAGTTGGTACATCAACTTCTCAGGGTCGTAACTTTTGCATATGATCTTTGGTTTAGGTGCATGATAGCCCGTTGGAAAGGTCTATACAAGGATTGTGTTGATATTATGGTATTTGTGGGAAGTATTAAACCTCCACGTGTAACTCTAACAAGAATAGACTATTCTTGGAAGCAAGAAGAAACCCTAAAGCAATGGGCATAACCCTAGAAGACAAGTTGGCTAAAGAAAATAATTAATATTGAGTTTTAAGCCTCCATAAAGAGAAGTCGGCCCAAACATCTAAGGAAGAGTAGTATAAATACAAGATGCCAGAGCTCATTTGGACACACACATCTCGTAATTGCATAAATTGAGTGTGCACTGCATAAATTTAGTAAGTGCGCAAGTCTGGAGAGTAGTTGCAGCTACTACAACTAGTATTTTCATTTTAGGCTTGGAATTTATCTTGGTTATGGTTTGGAATTTTTTCTTGGTACACTAGCTCTAGAGAGTGATATGATACCTTGATTGGATTTTGGACCTAGGTTTTGCTTCCAGAATTATTCTCTTTGTCAAGTTTAAGGTGCGTGGGGGTGGCTTCAGCCTATGGTTGGGTGACAATATTTCTATATTGTCTATGGTTAAACGATCACACCTATTATTTCTAATAGGTTATGGGCCCACACTATCTTCATATGGTCTAACCATTAAAAGATAGATTGGGAGGATTTGCTCAGTTACAGTTGCAGTTGTAGTCAAAGTTTTTGTTGCAGCAATGAAACCCTAACCCTCTTGTTAAGGCACCTTAAGTGAAGAGATTGACCTAATTCCTAGATAGCCTAGTGTACCCTAGCCTAGTGCACCTCTTGGTACTCTCAGCAAGCTAAGACGTCAAGTTTTATTTTTTGGTCAAATTCAAAGGTTGACCAAGTCAAAGCAGTCATGACTTACTCTATGAAGTCAGAAAACAAGTTAGAAGGGGCTTCTAACTTTAGAGCATGGAAGACAAGGATTGATCGCATCCTTTCCAAAGATAAAGTGTTGGATATCATGAAAGGAAACATTGTGGAACAATAGTTTGAAGAAGCAAAAGAGAAGGAACCTCAGAACATCACAGTTATGGAGAAGTTCAAGAACAATGACATCAATTCCATGAGTATCACAATGGACTCTCTAAAAGACCACTTGATACCCTACATCTCTCATCTTGACTCATCTAAGAAGATGTATGATGCCCTAACTAATCTCTTCTCAGTTAGAAACTTTGGACAAGTAATGAGTCTAAAGAATGATCTCTATGACATGAAAATGAATGTTGATGACAGCATAACATCATGCTTGGTAAGAACATCTCAGTTAAGAGACCAACTACAAGCTATTGAAGAAATCATTTCAAAAAGGGAACTAGTAAATATAGTACGCAGTGGCCTTCCTAAGACATGGGATGCATTTGCCACAAGAATTAACACAAGAAATGAGTATCCCACATTTGAAGAACTTTAGACTTGTTGTGCATAAGAAGAATCAAGGATTAGCGCAAAATAGAAATTCCAAAGGAAAGATTATGATCAAACCTCACAACAAAGTTCAAGAAATTCAAGAATAAGAAGAAGTTCGACTCAAGGAAGAAACCAAATCAAGAAAAGGATATGTCAAAAATGCAATGCTTCAACTGTCGAAAATATGAATCACTATCCTAAGTTAAATAAAAGGAATGAAACACACGAAGCAAGAGTTTTCAAAGAAAAGGAACCCTCAAAGAAAGTCAAACAAGATGAAGCAATGTTTCTTCTTCTAAGTCAAGGTAACAATATTATTCAAAGTTATTGTACATACCATGTTTACATAGTTTATGTACATATCATGCATATCTATTTCTTAGAAGATAAGATGTTCAAGTGAAACAATACCTATAGAAGAATAACAAGATAAGGGTTGATATCATGATGAATAAAAGTCAAGAAATACACATGAAAAGATGAAGTATGTTGACAATCCTTGGTAACAATTCCTATGGAAGTTATTATATAAGTAACAACTGCCAGATAAGCTGAAATCATAATCAAACTTGAACAGACCCAGAAGAAATCAAAACAGAAAGAAGTCAACAATCAAGAGGAAATTAGAAAAATACTTGTGACACTTTGCAGAAGGCAATTAGGATGTAGATGAAAGTGTGGACTCTCTTAGTTGGAGGGAGATGATTACAGAATTCCAAAAGAAGAGAATGCATTCATGCATGAATTAAGGATTAGGAGGGAGCTAATCCTAAATTATATGATCCATTGAGGATTATGAAGTATCTATCCATGTTCCCATTGAAAGTAGCAGCCATGATAAGCAGCACGTGTTCAGAAGAAGTCTTCTTCAAAAAGAAGCCTTAAAGTATTCTTCTACATCCATGATCCCATGATGAAAGGAAGAAGTTGTAATCTTCAGGGCATGGAATCTATAGAAGACTCCATGGACCCAAGAGCTAAAGAGAAACATGAGGAAGAACATGAAGATTCCAATAAAGAAAGAAAATCCAGAACAACCAGTTATTATACCGAGAATCATAAAGACTACCATCTTGGTTTGAACCCATTAGAAACAATCGAGCAGAATAAATTGAAGTTATGATAAAGAGAAGTGTATGTAAGAAAACGTGAAAAAGACTTATGAATGGAAGCAATGCAAGATTCAGAGGTTCTTCCAGAAGGAGGGAGAAGACTATGACAATAGCTTCTTCCAGTAAACCAAATATACCTCATGTAGTATCCATGGATTAGAATTTACATGTAAAAGATTGTTCTTCCCAATAAAGAAACTGAGAAATAAGCTTATACCAGAAAGAGACCCATGTGTAACATCCCCATCCACCAACAGGTCGGGCAATGCTACTACTGCGGAACATTCACACACACACATATATAACATGCATTGTAATGAATTTAAAATAATTAATCACAATAGACACAGAATTATTGTTATGATACATATTCAAATTTAATAGAAAGTAATTCATATACGCAACAGAACACATGATAACATTCAAGCATCAGTAGCACAAACATGCATAAAATACATATAAATTAAGCACAGACTGATACTTATATTTTAAGCTGGAGTAACACCACCAACTACGTCCAGACCTTCCACGACCCTCCCTACCTTAGACCATGTTGTTCATCATGCTTAGCAGTGGGTCACCCCTGAGTTGGGACTAAGCTCCACCCCAGGCAAGGGAATCCCAGACTAGACTGAGGTTACAGGAAAATTGCACAGTGAAACCGAAAGGATTCTCCCCAGGAGCCTTCTTACGCCCACTAATCACAGACTCTCATTCCCCACATGTCTATTCCACCCAGAAATATACACCTTCACTGTCACAGAGTCCATCGGCTGCTTCACTGTTGGTTGTGGAGCCTGATTGTCTTCCTGATTCAGAGGTCCTTTCTTTCAGGCGTGTTTATACCCCATGAAGTATTTACACCCCAGAAGTATGTACACTCTTCCACGCGGGGGAGTGCAGAGGGGGGGCACCCCCTTTGCGGGGTCTGAGGGGACTATCCCCTCGGTTGGGGAGTCTGGGGGCAACCGGGTCCCCAGCAGGGGTTCGAGGGCGAAGCCTTCAAAGAAAAAATTGCCTTGTAAATGTATATTGTAATTTCATTGTAAATCTGGACCGTTCATTATAAGGTCACAGATCTAACGGTAGAGATTATGTTAGGGTATTTTTCCCTAGAGGCAACCCTCTTTTATGAGGGAAATGTATTGCGGCTATGATGATGGCGAATATTGCATTCTGAGAGAGGAGACTGTGAGAGAAAGAAGAGGAAGTTACAGAGGGTTTTGTTGTAGGTTGTATCCCTTCATTTGTTGGATAATAATAAAGGAAGGACCTGGCAATTTCTCTGGTGGACGTAGCCCACACTGGGTGAACCACGTAAATCCATGTCTCTCTTGTATTGTGCATCTTTTGTGCTTTGTTTCCGCATTTGTTTTATTTTATTGCTCCACGATCTTGTTTTTCTAACATTCACCTCCCTCTTAGGGTCTCAAAAACAGGTTGGAGAAGGAATTCTCAAAGTTTTGTAGTTGGTGCTAGACTCTCTCTAGGAGAAAACCACTTCCCAACAAACTCTCTCACCTAGAGAGAGCTTCTGACAGGACTGACAACCTACCTCTTCAACCACGGGCCTGACAACCCGCTCCTTCAACCAGTTTCAACACAGTGGGGGAAACAACAAGTTTCAGTAAGGAACAGATGACGGCAGCAAGCCACACTCAGTCCAGGAACTGCATGGCCAAAACATCCCACAGTTATGATGCCACAAGGCTCAGGTAACACACAAGAAAACAACCCAAATGGTTAAGGCACGAACTCGAATTTGTAGTGTGGATAAACCTAGGTTCACAGAACACACAGGTTGAATTTTCCCTCCCAACTGGTTTCTCAGATGTGTGTGGTTATGCAGAGGTCCAACACAGAGGAAAAATGGTTCAGACGGAGGATGCGTCGACTTCTCAGGAAAACATCACAGTTTTTTGGTTTCAGAGGTGTGTGAGGGTATGCAGATATTAGACGCAGACGCCCCCATAGGATAGACCATGGATGGAATAATGGAGGAAGAACCCCCAACACAAGCTGACTCTTCATCTTTAGTTGCATGCGAACAGGTCGACACTTATCTTCCCGGAGCTGCATGTGTTCCCTTTTTCACACATTGCCTCTCCCAGGACCTAAGATAAAAACCTGTCTTTCACATAGCTTTGGAATAATAATAAATTATTATTCTCAAGGAATTAATCCCCTAATCTTAACCCCTAGGCCCACACACTTAGCCTCCTCCCTTACCCAACCTTGTGGAAGCTTAGTCCCCCAT
>JASDQU010306272.1:31331-58068 GCA_032191745.1 Picea mariana
TAAACACATAATCCCACCAGCTTATCAACACTCAGCTCACCAGCCTACAAAACATGTTTACAATTCATATATACAACAGGGGCTCATCCTTTGGGATATTACAATCCCCTCCCCTTATTTTTGCATTGTCCTCGATGCAACTCTTTACACAGCATCAGCAAGATTTCCAAAATCTTCAAAAAGATACAGGTATTATGCCCGCATATCATCCTCATGCTCCCATGTCGCATCCTTAGGACCGTACCAGGTCCACTGGATCTTTACAAGTCCTATGGCTCAATTCCAGAGATTTTTGCTTTGCCAATCCAATATGCGTACAGGATGCACTTGCAAGATGCCTTCTTGCTCCACCTGAATCACATTCCAATCAATCACATGATTAGGATCAGGTATATATTTCTTAAGAAATGAAATATGAAACACATTATGTACAATCATGGATGCAGGTAATGCAAACATATATGCAACTAGCCCAATCCTTTTTAGGATTTCAAATGGCCCACAAAATCTAGCTGCCAACTTCGAACAGTTTCCCAGCTTCAGGGAACTTTTATTGGCTTTTACTTTCAATAAAACATGGTCACCCACTTTAAACTCTTGGTGGGTTCTGTTCTTATTGGCATAACTCTTCTACATGTCTTGGGAATCTTTCAAATTCTGTTTAATTTTTAGCATTTTCTCTTCCATTTTCTTGAGCAACTCTGGCCCAACCACTACTCTATCAACTGGATTATCCTAGCTTACTGGAGTATTGCATTTTCTACCACAAAGTGCTTCAAATGGGCTCGTCTTCAACGATGCTTGATACCCATTGTTGTAGGTGAATTCTAGCAAGTGTAGGTAGTCTTCCCATTTAGATGGTTTGTCCATCACATACATCCTTAGCATGTTTTCTATTACTCGATTCACCCTCTATGTCTTCCCATCAAACTCAGGATTATAGGTTGTGTTGAAGTTCAAATTCGTTTCGAACCCTTTGAATAACCCCTTCCAGAACTTTGAGGTAAATTTTGGGTCCCTGTCAGACACAATTGTCTTGGGAATACCGTGCAATCATGTTATTTCCCTCATAAAAATATCAACAATGTTAACTGCCTTGTGAGTAGTCTTTAGTGGAATAAAATGGGCAACTTCCATAAGATTTTCCACCACCACCATGATTGAATCGTGTTTCTTTCTTGTTCTGGGCAATCCTATGATGAAATCCATTGTTACTACCTCCCACTTCCACTCAGGAATGGGTAAAGGTTGTAGCAACCCTGTTGGGTGCCTATGCTCAGCTTTAACCTTCTGACACTCCATACATATAGGGATGTATTCAATGATCTCTTTCTTCATACCTGGCCAAAATTAATGGCTCTTGACTGCTGCCACAGTTTTCTGATATCCAGGGTACCCTGCATAAGGCACATTATGCATTTCTTTAAAAATCATAAGTTTCAAGTCCTGGACATTAGGTACATAAATTTTGTTCTTGTACAAAAGTATTCCTTCGGCTTCCAATTTATAGTTTTCCACTTTATGTGGCATATCACCTTGTTGTATCTTTGCTACCAATTCCCTGTACTACAAATATACATTTGCAGCCTCCAAAATTTTTCACTTAATATCAATTTGGTACATGCTAATGGTTGTAGCATGCAGTTCATGCACTCTCCTGCTGAGTGCATCAGCCACTTTGTTCTCTTTTCCTTTGATATGCTTGATATCAAAGTCATACTCACAAAGAAACTCCAATCACCTACTATGCCTAGAATTCAAGGTTGGTTGATCAAACAAATACTTCATACAATTGTGGTCTTTTCTTAGTTCAAACTTCCTTCCCATGAGGTAATGCCTCCATTTCTTCAGATCGTGACCGATGTTTTCCAACTCTAAATCATGAGTTTCATAGTTCCTTTCATGCTCTTTCAACTTTCTAGATTCATAACAAATTATGAATCCATTATGGCTGAGGAATCCTCCCAGTCCTTCTTTGCATGCATCTGTGCAAACCACGAAATCCACATTTGGATTTGCAATCCTCGAGATTGGAGCACTGGTTAACAATTGCTTCAATCACTGGAATTTTTTCTCACATTCCTCTGTCCATTGAAATTTCTTCTCCTTCCTTTGCAAGGAAGTGATAGGGTAAGATATCCTTGAGACCCTGCAATGAACCTTCTATAATAACCATCTAGACCCATAAAGGATCTTACTTTTGTCACATTCTTTGGCATTGACCATTCTCTGATGGCCTCAATATTCTCAGGATCCATGGCTATCCCATCCTTTGATATGATATGCCCCAAGTAATGGATCTTCTTTTGATAAAATGAGCACTTTCTCAACTTGGCATACAGCTGGTGCTCTCTTAGCGCCTACAACACCATCCACGGATGTTTTTCATGCTCTTCCTCCGACTTTGAATACACCAAGATGTCATCCAAAAAGAGTATGAGAAACTTGTCTAGATATTCCCTAGACACACCATTCATTAAGCACATAAAGACACCGGGTGCATTCGACAACCCAAATGGCACCATTGTGAATTCATAATGACCATACCTTGTTCTGAAGGCGGTCTTGTTGATGTCTTCATCCTTTATTATTACCTAGTGATACCCTGATCTAAGATCTATTTTTGAAAATATCTTAGCATCCTTCAACTGATGAAAGAGATCCTCGATCCTTGGCAAAGGATACATGTTGTTTACAGTCACTTTGTTTAATTGTCTGAAAATGAAGCACAATCTCAACATTCCATCCTTCTTCTTCACTAAAAGTATCGGGGCTCCCCAAGGTGACACACTTGGGCGTATATACCCCTTCTTCAAAAGCTATTCAAGATGCAATTGCAGTGCTTTCAGCTCTTGTGTACTCATTATGTAAGGATCTTTTGATATTGGAGCTGCTCCCTGCATCAAGTTTACAGAAAAATCAATATCTCTCTTCGGAGGTAGTCTTGGTATCTCCTAGAATACATATTCAAACTCCTTTAGTACTGCATGGTCTTCGATATTTGAGACCTCATCCTTAGATGCTTCCTCCACATGGGATTCAAATAATTGACAGCCTTTCCTGTAGCACTTCTTCAGTTGCATTGTTGAGATTTCTCTGATAGCAACAACTCTGGGAATTCCTTGGACCGTTTTCCTATTTCCTTCTTCATCTAGGAAAGTTAATCCCTTTTTACGATAGTCCAAGATGGAATGGTGTTGGTCCAACCAATCTATCCCAATTAGACAATCATAGGGACCTAAAGGAAGAATGTTCAATTCAGCCCTTGTGTTCATTCCATTCATGTCCACTAGACAGAACTTAACCAACTCAACAACCTTTCTCTTGGCTCTTGTAGCCAACTTCACTAACCAAGATTTATCATGCTTGATTCTTGGTAATTGAAAATTTTCCACCATCCTAGGATCTACATAACTATGACTAGATCATGATTCAATTAAAATAGTAAAGGCATGGTTGTTGATCATACCTTCCACTTCAATCATGTGTGATTGAAATTCAGCTTGATTTTTGTCCAAGGATGCATAGATCCTTGGTATTCTACTTCCCATGTCCCCCACTGTTTCATCTTGCTGAACATTATGGAAAGCTCTCACTTTTCCATTTTTGTGGGGACAGTCTATGTACTTGAGGTTTCCCTGACAGCCCCAACACTGAATGGGTGTCTGCCTTGGCCTTTGTCCCCCTACCTTTATCATTCTCGGCTCTCTAAATGATGGCTTCCCTTGAGGACTATTTCTGAAAAAGGGAGGTTTGTTTCCCTTTTGCCTCTGTTCTTTCTTGAGCTTCTTCTCGTCATCCCAACCTTTCTGAAAAGTAGTCTTTTCTATTTGTTACTCATATAAGCATTTTTCTTTCCTTATAGTTTCTTCCATAGTCTTAGGGTCGTCATACTAGATCTTGTCACCGATGGAAGGTGGCAGTCCACTTAGATACCTTTGAATTTTGAAAATCTCATCCTTAATGAATGGAACATATTTCAACAACTCCAAAAAAAATTGTCCGTATTCATCAATGGACATGTTACCCAGCTTGAGTTCAAAGAATTCCTTCATCTTCCTGACATAGTATCTTTTAGTCAAATATTTCTTTTCAAAATACTTCTTGAAATATTTCCAAGTGATATCTTTCTCTCTAATGTGTTGCACCTGCACAAGCTTATCCCACCACATGGATGCCTTTCCCTTCAGTTGATACATTGCAATTCTTCCTTCTGCATGAGAGGAATGATTCTGCAGTTGGAAATATTTCTTCATGCCAAGCAACTATTTTTCGGCATCTTCCTCCTTCTTTTGTTCTCCATCAAACATAGGAGGCTTAATATTGTTCATTTCTCCCTTCAACTCATTAACTCCAAATCTCCTATGCTTTATGGTAGGAGAGGGGCTTGAACTATTGTGTGCCTCCTTATTGAACTGCTTCGAGGAGTGGTGACAATGCTTGCTAACGCTTCTTGATCTTCTTTTCTTCTCAAGGGTCTTGTGACTCCCTATTTTTCTTGAGTCACTCTCCTTATCCAACTTCTTTTCTATTCTCTCCAAACTCTTCATCAACTTTAAGTTGAATTCTCCATGTTTTTCCTGAGCTTCCTTCTATCTCCTTGGTGAGTTTGGGCATCTTTCTGCAATCTTTCAATGATTTTCATCATGTTTCCTTACTTATCTATCTCTTCTCCATGCCCATTGGAGTTCGATCCTTCAACTCCAAAATGGACATCCATTCCTTTTTCTTCATTCTCTGAAATGGAAGCATTTTGTGCCCCCTCCATTCTCTGCACTCTATGGCAATTCACTTTGGTTCTAATTTTCGTTAAATTTTGCAAACACGATGTGTAGTCAACTAAATTTTGTCAAGCCACCCGTCCTTAAAAATTGCCACAGTATACATAAAGAATTATGATTCAAGAAAATTTTCAATTCCATTTCTTTCTGAGCTTTGCTATGTTCTGCAATAATATCAAGCCTTAGCCCTTTTCTCTTAACCCCAACCCCTGTGACCATGGGTTGTAACCAAACGCTAGATCGATAGGCGCTTAATCAGGACTTCGGGTTCTGAAGTCTTTATAATACATCATAACAAACTCTTAGAGTTCTAAATTAACGAACTCACGAAGTAGGGTGGATCAAAGGTCCACGTCTACCCAGCATCCAATGACTAACACTTTTTGTGGAAATTCTGTCATTGAAGCTTCAGGACTTCGGGACTTCATAGCTTCGAAACTTTGGGTTCTGGAATCTTTCACACTTGATTCCTTCCAATCTCGTGACTTTTGAACTTCTGGCTTCTCTATCCTCTAGGCCCACATAGTACATTTGTCACCAACTAAGGCAATGGCACATGGTACGCCTAGGAAATTTCCACGTCACCCTAGGTGACGTCATCCGGCCCCACCACGTCTACTCTTTCACTTCAAAACTTCGGGCTTCGAAAGTTTGTGCAACAACACTTTCCCCCTCTTTGGATTTTCATAGTTCTAAACTCTCCCTGGAAAATCGATAGTCCTCATCTCTCCCACAACCAATGGTCGAGAGCCACTTCACGATTTCTTGCCTCAGAGGTGTTCACCTCTCTTCACTTCCAATCTTTCGATTTTGCAAATTCTGAAGGGTTCTCGCGACAAACCCGTCCGCGAATTCTCAATATCTAACGGTCAAGTTCTCCCCTCAAATCTATGGTGTATATCTCTTCCAGGACCTCAAAGATTTGTATTTCATAATTTTGTGCCTTAGCACACCCACACTTCTCCCGATTTCTGAACTCCGAAAGGCTTCCAGGATAACCCTCCTGCATCTTCTCCAGATCTGATAGTCGTAAAAGGGTTCCCTTCCTTTCGAACAGATCCTACGGCCCACATTACTCTCTGTCCCAATACCAATTTTGTCGTGGTTATACTATACCACTACTCCTCCTAAGCTTCGTAACATGACCAAGGTAACTTCTTGGCATTCAAGAAGGTTCTGAGGTCTGAAATTGGTTCCTCCAGACACAATTTTCACTTGAAACCTTGAGTCCAAAGACCACTTATCCAGCCCATCCAGGCTCAGCATTGAAACCATGCTCTGAACTCAAATTTTGTCTACTTCGACAACAATTTACTCTGAAAAATTTGTCTCATTAACCACTAACATGGCCCATCCAGGCTCAGTGTCAAAACCATGCTCTAATACCATATTGTAACATCCCTAGCCACAAACAAGTTGGGAAATACTACTACTGCGGAGCATTCACATATATATATAACATGCATTCTAATGAATTTAAAATACTTAATCACAATAAACACTGAATTATTGTTACCATACATATTCAAATGTAATAGACAATAATTCATATACGCAATGGAACACATGATAACATTCAAGCATCAGTAGCACAAATATGCATAAAATACATATAAATTAAGCACAGACTGATACTTGTCTTTTAAGCTGGAGTAACACCACCAACTATGTGCAGACCTTTCATAAACCTCTTATCCTTAGACCATGTTTCTCATCATGCTCAATAGTGGGTCATCCTTGAGCTGGGACTAAGCTCCACCTCGGGCAAGGGAATCCTAGACTAGGTTGAGGTTACAGGAAAACTGCACAGTGCAACCAGAAGGATTCTCCCCAGGAGCCTTCTTATTCCCACTACTCATGGACTCTCATTCCCCACATGCTTGTTCCACCCGGGAGTATACACCTTCATTGTCACACAATCCATTGGCTACTTCACCTCCCTCTCAGGGTCTCGGCAACAGACCGGATCAAGAATTCTTAGAGCTCTGTAGTTGGTGTTGGACTCTCTCTAGGAGAAAACCACTTCCCAACAAACTCTCTCACCTACAGAGAGTTGCTCACAGGCCTGAAAACCTACCTCTTCAACCACGGGCCTGACAACCCTCTTCTTCAACTAGTTTCAACACAGTGAAGGCAACAGCAAGGTTCAGTAAGGAACAAATGATGGCAGCAAGCCACACTCAGTCTAGGAGCTGCGTGGCCACAACAGCCCACCGTTATCATGCCACACGACTCAGGTAATACATTGGATAATAACCCAAATGGTTAAGGAATGAACTCCTATTTTCAGTGTGGATAAACTTGGGTTCACAGGACACACAGTTCAGTTTTTCCCTCCCGAATGGTTTCTCATATGTGCGTGGTTATTCAAAGGTCGAACGTAGAGGCAAAACGGTTCAGACAGAGGATCTGCCAGCTTCTCAGGAAAACATCATGGATTTCGGGTTTCAGAGCTGCATGAGGGTATGAAGAGATCAGACGCAGACGCCCCCACAAGATAGACCATGGATGGAAGAATGGAGGATGAACCCCTAACATGAGCTGACTCTTCAACTTTAGCTGCATGCACCCAGGTTGACACTTGTCTTCCTAGAGCTGCATGTGTTCCCTTGTGCACACGTTTCATCTCCCGGGACTTAGGATAAAAACATTTATTTCACACATATTTGGAATAATAATAAATTATTATTCTCAAGGAATTAAGCCCCTAAGCTTAACCCCTAGTCCCACACACTTAGCCTCCTCCCTAACCCAACCTTGTGGAAGCTTAGTCCCCCATCACTCTTTCTTCATGGTCAGTATGCACACATCAATGTTTATATTTTATTAATGATATGCATAATTACATATACGAAATCAGGCTCCTAGACTTTAACACTTAGGCTCTTCGTCCCAATAAACAAATAAGCCCACCAACTTATCAACACTCGGCTCACCAGCTTACAAAACATGTTTACAATTCATATATACAACAGGGCTCGTCCTTGGGGATATTACACCATGTATGCAGATATAAGAAGACCTTGTATGGATTCAAACAACTTGATGTAGAGTATCTCATATACAGTGGAAGCGTGGTGAAAACTTTCTATGACATAGATAGTGTATTAGAATAGTTACTCCGAAGTTTGGGATGATGGATTGTTGATCCATGGAAAGCTCTCTTAATGACAGAAGAAGTGCTACTTGGATATGTTTCAATTTAAGTCTTTCCACGATATCATGAGCTAGCAGGAAACAGAAGTGTTGAATTCGACCATGATATATTGTAATGATCAGAGCTATCTGAAGCCTTCAGAGAAAACCAGTGTTCCATGAAAGACCGAATTACATTGAGATCAAGAATTATATTCTCCAGGATGAATTCTAGAAAAGAGAAGTGGTTCTCCAATATATCTCCACAGATGAAAAGATAGCAGATATTTTGGTAAAACCTTTGTCCAAGATGAAAGGTTTGTGTACTTAAGAAACAAGATGGGGCTCGCGGAGATGAATTCCTTATTGAAAAAGGAAGAGATTACTTCCAGGTTGGGAGGGAGCACTGATATGTTATTTATTTATGGATAGTCATTTTTCAGTTTGAAAAATGGTCTAGGATGAGCAATTCCTTTCCAGTTCAGAAAGTGGTTTTATATTTCTAACGAACAGGCATTTTCCAGTTCAGAAAATGGTCCAGATCAGATAGTCATTTCATAATGAAAATGGTCTGATAGATTTATGATGTACCATGGACACAAATTCCCCTTGTGGCCAGTGTGGGGGAATGGTCTAGGATAGTCATTCTTCTTGGAAGTCACTATCAGAAGTGGTAAAGTAGAATGGTATCCCTCGTCGAACAGTCATTCTTTCTAAGTTCACAGTTGTGAGCAGTTTTGAAGAATGGTTTGTTTTAGAGGTTGGTGCAGGACAATCATTTACATTAGGAAATGGTTCAGACATTCATTCCCTAGGGCAGACTCATTCTCTCCAGGTTTCACTATGATTAGTGTCGGAGGAATGGCCCAGTTAGGTGAATGGTCCAGGTTCAGCCATCAGGGACAGGCATTCCCTAGGGAAAACTCATTCTCTCCAGGTTGCACTATGATTAGTGATGGAGGAATGGCCCAGTTAGGAGAATGGTCCAGGATCATAAATCAAGGACAATTATTATTTTGTGCTTGATAAGAATAATTCAGATAGCCCATGGTTGATGTTTGACTTTCTGAGGGAATATGCTCTTCTATATCTCACAGATGTGAGTGGAAGAATGGACCAGATGACTCGGTTTATATCATGATAATTTTTTATGCAAGTTGCTATCAGATGATATGATTGTTGTGGAGACTATATGTATCTAGACAGTAGATGTATGCTACTATGGTGGATGTGTTCCACTAGTTGTAACTATGCATCACTAATTAAGTAGTTGTGTGCTACTTGGTGTGGTTGTGTACCACTGGATAGTAGTTGTGTACTACTATGTATAGACACAGTTGTGTTCTATTGAATGGCATTGTTTTGATTGTCATGAAGACTATCAGTAGTGTTGGAAATGATTATTAGCTATATGGATAGTCAGTGTGTTGGTGGACAGACATTCTCTAGGTGAAAAATGTTTCAAGACATTTATTCTTCTAGAACGTATGTATGGATTAGAAGAATAGTCCTTGTATCCCATGGAGTGGCTTCCAGCATATTTTGGAATATTTATTCTTCTAGGACATATGTCTGGATTAGAAGAATTATTATTGTATCACTCTATGGAGTGAGTGACTTATCCATCATCATTCTTGATTACTCAAATGGAGTATGACTTTGAGAGATGATACAGTTGATGCTATCAGATGATATTGATGATAGTGCTCATGATTTGATCATGAGATATCATGTGTGGCTATGATGATGTTACTCGTTGAATGGTATGTTTGTGCTCAAGAAAATTACCTTTAAATACCTCCCTAGATAGGAGGGAGTGTTGATATTATGGTAGTTGCGGGAGGTATTAAACCTCCACGCGTAACCCTAACAATAATAGAATATTCTGGGAAGAAATAAGAAGCCCTAAAGAATTGGACATAACCCTAGAAGACAAGTCGGCTAAAGAAAATAATTAATATTGAGTTTTTAACCTCCATAAAGAGAAGTCGTCCCAGACAACTAAGGAAGAGCAGTATAAATACAGGATGTCAGAGCTCATTTGGACACACACAGCTCACAACTGCATAAATTTAGTGCGCACTGCAAAAATTTAGTAAGTGCGCAAGTGGAGAGTAGCTACAATTGTAGCTACTGCAACTAGTATTTTCAGTTTTAGGCTTGGAATTTCTCTTGGTTATGGTTCAGAATTTTTGCTTGGTACGCTAGCTCTGGAGAGTGGTACACTACCTTGCAAGACACCTTCTTACTCCACCTGAATCACATTCTAATTGATTACATGATTAGCATCAGGTATATATTTCTTAAGCAATGAAACATGAAACACATTATGTACAGTCATGGATGTAGGTAATGCAAGCATATATGCAACTGGCCCAATCCTTTCTAGGATTTCAAATGGCCCACAAAATCTGGATGCCAACTTGGCATAGTTTCCAAGCTTCAGTGAACTTCTATTGGCTTTTACTTTCAGGATAACATGGCCATCCACTTTGAACTCTCTGTGGGTTATGTTCTTATTAGCATAACTCTTCTTTCTATCTGCTCGGTGAGTTTGGGCATCTTTCTGCAATCCTTCAATGATTTTCATCATGTTTCCTTTCTTATCTATCTCCTCTCCATGTACATTGGAGTTCGATCCTTCAACTCCCAAATGAACATCCATCCCTTTAGCTTCGTTCTCTAAACTAGAAGCATTTTGTGTCTCCTCCATTTCTTTTCCCTCAATGACAACTCTAAATGGTTCTGGAACTTGCTAAACTTCTGTAAACACACATGCAGACAACCAGAATTTGTTAGGACATCATTCCTTAACAACTTCCATAGCATTTGTAAACAAATTTGATTCAAGAAAAACGTTCAGTTTTCATGAATTTTTCGAGCTCTGCTTGGCTCTGATACCAATTTGTAGCGTCCCCGACCACCACCCAGGCTGGGAAAACGCTACCAACATGACCTTAACTTAGCCCTTAAAGCTTTGATACCAATTTGTAATGTCCCCATCCCTCCAAAGACCGAGCAATGCCACTACGCAAAAACATTCTCATACTTATATATATAACATGCATTAAATCCATTTAACACATTTAATGAAACTTAACCAACAATACAGAGTAATCAGAGTATTACTGCAAACATACAGAATTAATGGAATTAACAATAATTCATTCATGCAACGTAATACATGATAAGATTACAAGCATCACAGACATGCATTTTAACTGAATTAAACACATAATGATACTTATCTTTGATATTGTAGTAACTCCACCAACTACATGCAGACCTTCCACGCACCTCCTATCCTTAGACCACATTGCTCATCACGCTCAGCAGTGGGTCACCCCCGAGCTGGGACCAAGCTCCACCCAAGGCAAGGGAATCCTAGACTAGGTTGAGGTTACAGGAAAACTGAACAGATTAACCAGAAGGATTATCTCCAGGAGCCTTCTTACGCCCACTACTCACGGACTCTCATTCCCCACATGCCTGTTCCACCCGGGAGTATACACCTTCACAAGCACATTCCATCGGTGCTTCACCTCCCTCTCTGGGTCTCGGCAATAGGCCATATCAAGAAGTCTCGGACCTTTGTAGTTGGTGTTGGACTCTCTCTCGGAGAAAACCACTTCCAAGTATACTCTCTCTCCTGGAGAGATATTCTCACAAGCTTGAAAACCTGCTTATTCTACAACAGGCCTGAAAACCTGCTTCTTCAACTAGCTTAAACTCAAATCCCGCAATGTGATGATAACAGCAACAACGATGGGTCAATACCACTCAGGAAAACAAACAAAAGGTTGTGAACCCCAAACGGTTCAGGATATGAATTCGACTCTGCAATTGTGGACAGACTGGGTTCACGAAATTACACAGGACGGCTCATAGTTCTGGTTCTCAGGACGTGTGACAAGAAATTAATGCAGAGGTCGACTACAGACTCACATGGTTCAAACAGAGGATGTCCCCGCTTCTCAGGAAAATATCACGGGTTTCTTGTTTCGGAGCTGCCTGCAAGCATCCAGAGATCAGACGCAAAGGATGACAGAATGAGGAGCAAACCCCCTCCACAGCTGACTTTTGCAGCTTTAACTGCATGCGCCCAGGTTGACACTTGTCTTCCTAAAGCTGCATGCACTCCACTTTGCATACGTTCCTTTCTAGAAACTTAGGACAACACTCAACAATTGTCCACCTTGGCCTTTTTAGGAAATTATTATTATTATTATCCCCTCTAAAGGTAAGCCCCCTAGCTTATCCCCTAGGCCCAACCTTTCAGCCCCCTTTCCCTTACCCACTCTGTGGAAGCTTAGTCCCCCATCACTCTTTCTTCGTGGTCGGTCTGCACGCAGCGATGTTTATATATTATATTAATGATTTGCATAATTACATACACAAAATCGGGCTCCTGGTATTTAACACTTAGGCTCTCTCGCCCAATAAGCACATAAGCCCACCAGCTTATCAATACTCGGCTCACCAACCTACAAAACATGATTACAATTCATAATATAATTGGGGCACTACCGGGGGATATTACAGTGGCCATCGATATCTGCCTAGATCACATTGTTTTATGCAAAATGAGTACATGCATCCTATTGTTCTAAGCTTATTTTAGTTTTTTATTCATACTTTTATGTTCTCTTATGTGTTTTCAAATCTAGCAATAACAACGATTTTCAGAGTTAGTTAAGTTTCCATCTTTCCTAGGTTTTTTGTTTGTTGATCTAATCATCATGTACTTTTCCAATAGGAGCAAAACCTCCATCTAGCTAAAGTTGTAAACAATAATCGTTTGCATGTGTCATCCAATATGAGTCATTTCAAGGCAATGTATTATAGGAGATGTAATGCTCCCTTAACCTGAAATGAGCCTTTTAATAAAATTTTCATTGGGCCAAACATGCTCAAGGATATGGATGAACATGTTGCAAATTTTAGACAACATTTAAAGGTCACTGAGGACCATCAAAAGAGCTATGCAGATGCTCATAGAGTGTAGAGGGAATTTGCAATTGGGGACATATCATGAGGCTGAAACCCAAGAAGAGCTCTTTGAAACTCTAAGATAGTTCTAAGGTGTCTCCAAGATATTGTGGAATGTTTGAGTTCTTAGAAAGGAATGGCCAAGAAGACATATAAGCTTGTGTTACCACCCAATGTTAAGGTACATGTTGTTTTCCATGTTTCTTTATTAAATAAATTTATGCGCAATCTTAATCATGTTTTTAGTAGTCTTTGATTTAGGTGAAACCAAAAAAGTGTTGTAGGTGGAACCAATACACATTTTGGTAGAAAAGCCAATCTCCAAAAATGAACCGCTATTAAAATAAAGGTCCAATGAAAACATTATTATACACTTTGAAGTAGTTGAGAAATGGAGGGTGTTATACAATAACAATACCAGTGATTATTTAAGGAGTAATAATACATCAAGGTCGATATTATTTCAAGTTGGACATGTAATGCACTAATTTTTCCTTCCTAGTTAAATAAATTTCCATTTAACATTTATGTGAGGTTTCTTGTATAAAGAGCTCATGAATAAAGGCTTCATCTTTTGATTATTACTACATGAAACATGATGGAATAAAGGGTGAGAGAGATGTGGATCATTATTAATGAAAAGAATGTATAACAAATTGCCAATGGATGTAACATAAAGAAGACAAGGGTGGTGTGACAAGGGGTAAGTAAATTCCTCCCACTAACATAACCCATTGGAAAGGGGAGAGAATCCTTGTAATACCAAGGTAAATGTGTTTAAAAAAAAAATTAAAAATAAGTTATGTTTGTTAATAAAATATTTAAAAACTGAATTTTACTCTTGCAATACCAACGAACATGGATATTGAGAATATGAAGTATGAGATATTTTGAAGAATATGATAAATAATTAATCAATTTAATTCCTGAATTTGTAATTTTAAGTTTGGATTGATTTTAGGATATTTCGATGATTAATTAATAATTTTAATTATTAAAAAAAATTTAACTAATATTTTAATTATTGAAATAAAATATTAAAAATAAAAATAAATCATGAATTATGATTTTTTTAAATGATATAATTATTTATTAGGTTTAATGATTAGTGTTATTGGTGATCTTTCTCTTTGTGTATAAATATTATAATATTTTGAATTTTTTGTGAATGGAGGCAACTATAAAAAAATGATGTCTCTTATTAACATCATGGTTGATTGGTTGTTGTGTGAGTATGCTTGCTACTCAACATCCCTCCCTCTTTTTTGTGAGAAAAAAAATTTATATATATAGCAATGCTACACAATGCCCCTTTCACATGTCTTCCTAAGAAATGTCCATTACTAAGTGAGATACACCTAACATTTATGCATCCTAGAATCTTTTCTATAACATAAATACTTCTCTATACAAAAATTATTATCCCGCATTGGTTGAGATAAGTGGTTCATAGTGACATATAAGATCAAATATAACATGATCATTATACCAATGGAGGTAGCCACAAGGGAGTGGTGACTCCTACTAACATAATGGTTGATTAGTTGTCATGTGAGGCCTCTTACATCTATGTGTCTTGGAATTGTTTCTACGACATGAATACCTCTCTATACAAAAATTATTATCCCACATTGGTTGAGAGAAGTGGTCAATGGAAACATATGAGCTCAAATATATCATTATCTTTATGTCAATGGGTGCAATTACAATAGAGAGGAGAGACCTTTACATCTGTGTGTCTTGGAATTGTTTTTGCGACATCAATACCTCTCTATGAAAAGTTTATTATCCCACATTGATTGAAAGAAGTAGTCTATGGTCACAGTTACAAAAATCTCATTGGTAATACGATTCCCCAAAAATAAAAATAAAAAATCGCATTGATAATACAATTCCAGTTTTGGATAAGCTCCAAAATATATGTGTGTGTGTGTGTCCCTCTCTCTATAAAAATTAATAAGATAGTTACAAAAGGCCTTAAAAAGACATAAGGCAATAATATGCTCTTCCTCCTTTGGAATTTCTTGTACAACTATAAAATCTACTCTCCTCTTTTGTGTTATTCCACATTGGTTGCAAGCAAACAACAATCAAATGCATCTATATTGTGATGTTTCTGAATTTCTTGTACGACGATAAAATCCTCTCTTCTCTTGTGTGTTATTCCACAATGGTTGCAACGAAAGTCTACAACATATAACTCTGAACATACCATGATCATAATGCCAATGGGGACACCCACAAGAGAGTGGTGTCTCCTACTAACATAAAATTTGAAAGACTATTGTGAGATGAGCATACTTACTTGCTCGACCTTCTCCTCTTTTGTGAGACATGTTGTGTCAACAATCGAATACACCTATCTTTTGACGTCTTGAAATTTCCTCTACCACTATAAAATCTTCTTCTTCTCTATTATAATAATTGAAAGCATGAAACCTTGTAAAATTAGAAACCAAGGTTTTTATTTCCAGGTTACATAGCCAGAAGTAAACCCTAGAATCTCAAGGACACAAGGTCGATCAACAACAAGGCTCGAAAACATTACAATAATATACTTGTTAGGAGCTCAACATGTCACTTGAAAGAATTGAAACTGGGTTGGAAGAATAACAAATTCTTCCCAATCACCCAAGCTAAACCCAATTGACATAAAATTAGTAACCAAATTACCTAATGAACAATTACATTTAAGAAAATAAACACAATAAATAAAATTTATATTATTCCACAGTAATCTAAAAAATCCCTCCCAAGTAAACACAATAAACACAAAATTGTGATAATCCCAAACCTCATTGAGGTCGTCTCTAGAGACCTCTTTATTTAAAGGTAATCTAGGGGTTACATTTATTTGCCTTGGATAATAATTGACCTTAACCAGAGTAAACACTACCTTAATACTCACATTTTCATTCTATGTTGATTTGGGTGATTTCCTCTCATATTTCCAATCTGTATTCTAAAAAAAAAAAAAAATTCAAAATAAACATAACTCATTGAAAAATTTCCCAAACTTCACAACCCAATACAAATTGACAAACCATAACATTGTTCATAAAACAAGCCAAAAACACTTGTGTCATCTAAGACTCCAGAACCCCAAACAAAAGGATTCGAGACAACTGAAGGACATCGTTGAACTACAATCATAATCAGTATATTTAATACTTGCCAAATTTGGTTCTGCCACAACTGGTTCAGATTTCAATGTGGAAGGCTAGCTCTTGTAGAATTTCTATAAAATATATAGACTAAGAATAAAACCTTTGGTAATCTCTCATCTTGTCTTAGACAAAAAGTTGAAACTTTTGATTCATATTATAAGTTGGTCATCCAAAATATTTTGTGGGTGACAACACAAGGAACAAAACCCAAGATTTCTGAGATTTCGCCCTCCTTCGACAGACTGATCCTTCATGACCACAAGTGGATTGGTCTTGATGCATGTCTGAAGGTTGGTCCTCTCTCTTCTAAGAATGTACTGACTAACAGCTTCTTTCTCTTTTCCTTATAAATTAGCAATTACAGCAGTCCCGGATTCATATCTTGGATGGTAATTACAGCAAAAAGTCTAATTTCCTTATTTTGGAGAATTATTTTTTTGTCAAATTTATATTCTTTCATCCCTTAGGGTGTAGATAAGTAGTAGATGATAGGGTGTAGATCAGTAGTAGATGATAATAGGTGATGGAGTGCATTGTTAAGGAACTCCTTTATGTGAGGTCACCTGATCGAAATCTTAACTTACCTTGTGTGTCGTGTAAAGGTCGGAGTGAACACACTTGAAGGTTATATTAGTAACTGTCAAAATAGACCATGTACCTAGTTTTACCCATTCCCCCAACCCAAAAAAAAATGTTCTTTCAAATGTTTTTTAAATTAAAGCAAATAAATACAAAGCTTTGAAGCTTACTTCATATGTTCATGTGTCATACTTTTGATGCAAGTACCTAATAACCATGTTGGTGTATCTATTAGAGTGTTTTTTACTTGGTTGTAAATGTTATTTCAAACCTGTTATAACCAGTAAACAACATTGTTTAGTGGGTTTGTTGAGTTATTTTTCTTCATAGTCGAGTTCTAAGTACTTTTCTTCGCTCCAAACACAACCATTGGACACGGTACTCATCTATTGAAAATCACCACTTAAAATACATTGAAAACCTTAAAATTTTGTGTTATTGTTTGTCAATCTGAAATTTGTTAAAGGGCTTAAAAAGTGGATTGGAAATCCTAATAGGGAATCTGCACTTGTGCTAGAAAAAGAACCAATAGGTGACATAGGGTGGTGCTTCTATTTTAACCTAACTGTTGTTCCAGAGTCTGTACTTAAGGCTTAGAAGTACAGTGTCTAGGCATCTGAAAGTGAGTAAAGAAAAGAGAAGGAAGAAACGTTAACCTTCGGTAAGGGAAACTAGGGCTAATTTCTGAGTTGGGGTTGTCTAACTTCCAACTGTTCCTGGATGTTTATATCTCGTTCAATCGCTGCCCATGAACGTTCGAGTTCAACCCGGGTAGTGGTTGTTTTAAGAATAGTAGCAAAAAGATTTAAGGAAATATGTGTTTGGTCTGATAGTCTGGGTTCGATATTAGGCTGTCTTATTATAGGGACATTCATGGAGGAATAGAATGATAATAAAATCTCAGGAAAATTTAGATGTTGTCTCAATTTCGGTTGTATAAAAGAGACTTTGCAGTCCCAGGAGTGATGATAGGGTGAAAACCAAAGGCCCTTTCCCGTAACTGAGTTATATTTTAATAAAGATGTATGAGGTGGGAGAAAACATTAAGTTGTCTATCATGTAAGGCCCCTATCAAGGGAGAATCTCACTTATAAATAGAAGAAGAAAAAGGTAAAGAAATAACCTGATGAAGCACAAAATATATATAGAATTCTAAAGTGTTGACTGGTCTTACACCTGTTGATAGCTGGTACAGAGGAAAAACAATAAACAATATAGAAAACCAGAATTCATTCACTATAGTAGAGGTTGTACTAAATTATAGTGAAGCATTCATCAGATACAAGTATGAAATGAAATGGAAAATGAGATACAAGGAAACAAACTCATAACACAGTCGTGACGGAATTGAGAATCTTCGGATTTTCTTTATATTAACTCTCAAGATAGAAAACCTCTATTACAATCGACTCAAAAAGGTCCAGCCCTTTTTTCCTTCTTTCTATGATATATTTATACAGTTTAAAATAAGATGGAATCTCAATCGTTACAAGATTTTCAGTTAGGATAAGAAGGAGAACAATCGTTTCATTTCCTTATCTCTGTCTTCATTTGGTACCAGAAGCTTGCCCTCTCGCATGCTCGGTACAAGTAACACATTTTTCCACTAGCTGAGATATCAACCTTGATGGTTCCGCTTGACAATTCGCCTCAAAAGAGTAACAATCTCGGGCTAATTGTGGTAACCGTTCTTCCATCTGTCTGTCTATGATGTCAATAGCGCACAATTGCACACTTGGTTTAATCATACATTTATATATTTGAACTATGTCTGCCATAGTTACTTGTGAGATCTCGGTCGAATCTCTTTCTTCTTTTTCATTCAAATCAAGTGAGATTTTCACTATATTCATTTGACTCAATGCCTCAGCATTACCTTCGCTATCAATGCCTAACAGATTACCATCTATAGAACCAAAAGACTCTTCTAAGGATTTCATTATCCTCTTAGCTTGCAACTTACCTTCTGAGATACTGTGCTCCCATTCTTTTAATAAAATATTTCCTCTGGTCTGCTCCGAAATGGAAAACCTGGGAGTACTTCCTGATTCCCTATTGTTTGTAGCTATTACAGCCTCTTGAAAAGTGACCCGAGCTGCTCCAGCTTCTCTTTCTCTGACAAATAAATTTTCCAAAACTTGATTAACAAGTAAGCAGTTGTCCTGAATTACCTCTACCTTGGCGAGTAAATTTCCCTGGGCTACAGAAAATCTGCTCTGAATGTCCATCGCCTAGGACTGGAACGTCTCGATATTTATAACTTTACTTTCGTCGATTTCCACTCTAACCTTTAGTTGTTCAATCAAGTCTTTTTGCTGGCCCGCTTGTATCTGATCATTCTGAACCACCAGCTCTGCTTGTTTGAGCTTAGTTTTGAGCAGCTCTATCTCACTTTTATCGGCCAACCTTGCTTGTTCTATCCCTACACTCGCGTGGTCCTTGGCAGCCTCCTTTGTTGTGGCTAGTCTGGCTTCTAGGGTTTTGATGAGGCGATTTTTTCGCTTCAGCTGGTTTTTCAAAACCCCTACTGAAAATTGATTCGTTGTGGCATATGCCCCTAATGTCCCGGCTATTTCTATCGTGAATTGTTCATTCTTCTTGTCTTTCCCATCAGACAATACTTTGTACTTCTTGGCTATTGATTCCCCTTCCTGATAGAATTCTCTCTTTACCACAGCCTTTCTCTTCTTATCAAAGAAGAACTCATTTGGAGGGAGCTCTTCCATCCTTATAGGTCTCAATTCTTCATTTAAAATCCACCCTACGTCAATGTTTCCCTGAGTTGACTGCAAGGGAGTAATGGATGCGATGGGATCTCCGATTTGCTTAGCTGGTTGCCTCGGAGTAGTAACCAGAGTCTGCTTTTTCAGTGGGTCAGGAGTCTTTATCTCTGTTTTAGGGCTCTTAGTTTGCTCTTCCCCATCCTGGTGTTTTTCTTGGCTGGGTGTCGCATCTTTGGAGCCTTCGGCTTCTTTTTGTTTCTCTTCTGCCGTACTTGAATTCTCACCCCGCAATACTATGGGAAGATAACTGCGTCGATGTTCTTGGAATTTTAGAACATAGGCCCTCTCTTCACGTGCCAGGGTTTGTATCCGAGCCAAAATCTCGGCGTAAGATCTTGTGCCTCGGAAAATGTCATCCGGGGTGAATTTTCATGNNNTCAGGGCTGCTGCCTTAGCTTTAGAATGCCCGAAATCTAACAAAGAATATGAATTTAAATGAACAGGAAAAGGTGGACATACCTTCTTTGAATATCCCTTAAGCTCCTTCCTTATGCCATCGATTACTGTTTTTCTAGCAACCTCACGACAAGCCAGCTTTTCGGGTATGAATAATGGTAATGCATGGGGGGGAACAGATTCCTCGAAAACTCTGAGATATGAGAATTCAACTTCTACATACCAGTCGGCTATACTGCTCAAATTCATCACTATACTGTCCAAGATCCTGGGTGGCGGGTGGCCGAAAATAGTGACATGCAGCGGTACCATTACCCAGTTAAAGATTTGATATACGAAATCTGCCACTTTGTTTTCCCACAATTTTGAATGATAGACGTGGATGGGCTCGGCCTCTTATGGAGTCCGACTCCAGCTCATTAAGGGAAAGGGTGTTAGAAAACACATGGCGTCCATAATGTATGCGGACATAAAAAATGAAGCAATCTTTCCGCTCTCTTTATGTGCCCGATACTCTGTAAATCGACTGGTCAAGCTATCAGACAGCATTTTCTCCCAGTCGAAGGAATAGCCTTCGGCGACTTGATGTATTAGAGGCACCCATTGAAGAAACAAATGTGTGGTGTCCTCTCTCCCGTATAATCTGGAGGTCATCATAGCTATATATTTGAACTGTGGTTCCAAGGAAGCTATTGAATATATACCATTATTGTCTGCCCTGAACTTCGTAGGGTGTGAAACCCAATCTCTGATTAAGCTAGACATAGTATTTTCATATTGCACACATTCCTTCTGTTTGAAGTTCTCCAAGAATTTGGCATCGTATGTAAGGTCTGACACGGTAGGAAACTTGTACATAGCCTGCAGTTGTTCGGTTCTGAAAGTCCCGATGGTGACCTTTTGTTCATTGATGATGGTTCAGGTTGGTATGTCCACATGGTCTAATGCCCACCGGACCATATCATAGTAAGGGAGCATTCATGGCTTGGCTGCTACTTTATGCATTCTAGATTGGACGACGATCTTATATTTGGTGGTCAGTTCGTCTTTTTCATTGTCGTTGGAATCATCAGAATAATCTACTAATTCGGCCTCTAGAACATCAGAAACAAATGACCAAGTCCGGATAGATTCGACACTTCGAGGAGAAGTATCAGTGAAGTTGTCTGAACCTTGTCTTCAGACCTCAACATTGGCTTTAGATGCTTTTCGCGGGGACATGGCGGGGGATCCTGCTTTAGCTCTTCTACGATAAAATATGTATACATACAGAAATTAGTTCGCTGAGAAAAGTTTGCTCTGTGTAATATAGAAATGAATTTGTGATAACAAATAACAGCTCTATATATTCAAAAAACTCGATACTTTTTAAGAACAGATCAGTCAAATCACGCCTAAATATAAATTTAGCAATAAAAACCCAATCTTTCCTTGTCGATTCGCCTTGTTTCGAATTAATGTCATAAATTTTGGTGGTTCGAAATGTCAGTTGGTGTAAAGAAGAATTAAGATTGCCTTGTAAATTGTGCATGCATCAAATCGTGAGAAATACTGGATTAGCTCAATTAATTAGGTTTTTCCAAAGTTAATTAATCTTTCGATACTCGCTGCATCGAGATTTTTCGCTTTAACCCTTTGAACCTCTACCACCCGATATTGTGATGATTGTCTTTGGTTAATAAAAAACATAATTATGATTAGGCGCTTAATTAATTACGTGATTATTTATATCGCAACTTCGCGACTCGGAGTTTCGAAGGTATAGTTTCTGGGAAGTTCGTATGCCGAGTTGCGAAATCGTGAGATCGTGACTTCATGACTTGGAGTTTCGAAGGTATAGTTTCCAGGGAGTTCGTATGCCGAGTTGTGTGTTCGTGAAATCGCGATGATATGTTTTAATTAAAATGGAGGATAAAACCGGATTAAGTGTTTGATTAATTACATTTATATCTTTATCGCAACTTCGCGACTTGGGGTTTTGACAGTGTAGCTTTTTAAAGGAAAATTCACCTAGTTGCAAATTCCTGACAGAGCTTAACCGCGGCTAAGCTTTTTACCCTTATCATTAACGCGGGTTACTAAAACAAGAATCTCGCGGTTTCGGCTATCAGGGTTACGATAGTAAGACTTTTGGAGTGAGTAAACTCCGAGACACGAAACCCCGATGATGATTACCCATAGTTTACAAAAGTTTTATTCTCGCCACTAACCTGGGTAAAACTTTAAAGTGATTTCATCGTTTCGTTCTTCGGGGCTTGTAAACTATGTGACTTATAACATCCGACATACGAAATTCTGAGGCAAAGCAGGGTAAAATCATTTGAACGAAAAGTAGAACTCGCCTTGAGAGTATGATAACCATCTTCGCTCGCGTGATGAGACTTCAGAGATTTTAGAACAGATGAAGGAAAATATGAAAGCCATCTTTCGATTTCGAGCATTAAGATATAAAAATCAAAACGGGTAAAAAAACAAAGGCGGCTCCAACATAGGCTCCAACTAGGGATCCCATTTTCCTGTAAGACGGGAAGAACAGTAGACCACGTGCTGATATTGGGTAAATGGAGTCAATGGATTTAATCCAGCAAAAAAGTTCTTGAGAACAGGATGCTGAAGGGGAAAGGGACTTCGTTTTTTACCTTTGAAAAGATTTTCAAAACTCAGATACTTTTTAAACTTAGCTGTAGTCCCTTTCACAACTTTCTCCTTCCCGTTACTCAATTCAAGTCTACCTCAAGAAAATCAAAACAGTTCTAGGAGACCCAAAAGATCATGTGGTTATTGGCTTGCATCAAAAGAATAAAATTATACGTTTTCAATTAGGAAGCCCTATATGAACTTGGGATGTAGATCAGGTTTTGGAAAGAATTGGTTACCAAAGTAGAGTGGTATTCATGTATAACAGCCTTACAGATATCTCATATATTGCTTCACTGCCAGCGAGCCTATTCAGTACTCCGGTGAAGTTATCTGGCCCCTTTTTACCGAATTTCCTTTCACCACTTTGGAATATATTTAGGCATTTAAATGTTGAGACGAGGGCAATCATTTCTGAATTTCCTTTCATCGTCTCTTGGACTAGATGGGGGCAATCATTTCTAAATTTCCTTTCACCGCCTGTCTTATAATTTTCTTTTTAGAGCGCGAAGATGGGGGCAATCAGTTTGTATCAGGGCTGACATCTGTGTAATATTTTGCATTATAGGTCTGTCAACTTACTTTGATTACTCGATACCAACCTTCCCTTAACTTTCACAACACCTTAGTTCATAGGGAGAAAGGGGAAAATAACTTTTTTGGGGTGTTCTATTTTATGAAGACCCTCTTTTTTCCACAAATTGCTTTGAAGCTCTCGAGGTTGAAACATAATCTCTTCTCCCTACGTATGCAGAAAATGGAAAGATGTTGACTTTTTTAAAAGGTAAACCCGAAAACAGAAAAGGGTGACAGATAGAGATTTATGGACTGAAAAGTTGAGGTCAAAAAATCAAAACTGACTCTTCAAAATCTTTTTCGGGGGCGCTTTATTTTGACTGACTGCTTAAATTTGAGTGACTTGTTTATTTTGTCTTATTCTTTCATAAATGATTAAACAAGGAAACATTATGTTATTCATTAGTCCGGACGATGTTGTTGTATGAATGAGGTTACCTTGGTTATCCTTAATAGCCCTTCAGAACAATTCTTGTAGGAAATCTCACCTTTACCTTATCTTTTCATTTTCTTAGCACAATATCAAAAATCTTTGGTATCACCTGTTTTAAGCCGATTTATTTCTGACACCAACTTTCGGTTTACTTCTCCTGCTTGTTTTGTTTGCAGCTGGAATCCTATAAAAGGAAAATATGAAGGTTATCAAGGCTATCTGAAAGGTGTCGAAAATTCATGAAAGAAAATCAAAATAACAAAGTAAAATGGAAAATATATATACACAAGTAAAAATTCTATATATGAATATATAAATCTAAAATTAAGGAATTTTTTTTTTTTTTCGCGACTGTTTATGTCATATAATGCTTCGGATAACGCCCGTTGACAGGGGCGTTAAGGATTTCACCGTCTATATTTTCCAGTAGGAAAGAATTTTTTCCTTCAAGAGCTGAGACTCTGAATGGCCCATACTAGAGGTGATCGAATTTAGCATGTTTCACTACTTCTTCCCTTCTTGCATCCCACCTTAGTACTAAATCACCTGGGAGGAAATATTTATCCTTTGCCCTTCGGTCGAATAATGCCTTCATGTCATCCTGATACTTCTGCATCTTTTCATCTACTTCGACCCTATGTTGTTGAACCTTGATTAGCTGATTTATCCTCCTGGTGACATGATTAGGTTCTTCTTTCTGATCTTGCCACAACTTCATCACGGGGAGTGCTAAATTTATTGGTAACACTGCATCTGTCCCATATACCATCTAAAAAGGAGACATGCCGATAGAATTTTTAGTGCCTATGCAATTCGCCTACAAAGCGTACTTTAAATGTACATGCCAAGACTTTTTTCTTTCATCCAACACTTTCTTAATTATATTGATCAGGATCTTGTTAGATGACTCAGCCAGTCCATTTCCTTGGGGGTAGTACGTTGTAGAATGGCCAAGAATGATATTATACTTTTGGCAGAAGATGATCATAGCCATAGATTTGAAAGCCTGGGCATTATCCGTGACTATCTTTCGGGGGCAGCCAAATCTTGATAGGATATTGTCTTCTAAGAACTCTATTACCACCGAATCAGTTGCCCTCTTAGTCGGAATAGCTTCCACCCATTTAGCAAAGTAGTCTATGGCAGTTAATATCCACTTGTGTTGGGCGCTAGAATGCGGATTAATCTCTCCTATAAAATCTAGCCCCCATTGTTGAAAAGTGGCTTAAGTTTTGACCGGAACTAAAGGTAGCACCGGGAGTGTCTGTTTACCTGCAAATAGTTGACAAGGGTTACAGGCTCGGACTTTGGCATTAATGTCTGAAAAGAATTTTGGCCAGTAATACCCAGCCCTTAGAATTTTGTGAGTTGTGGCCCTCCAAGCATGATGTCCTCCACAAATTCCTTCATGAAATTCACTTATAACCCTTTCTGTTTCTATTCGACTAAGAAGAATAACAAGAAACCGAGTGGGTCTTTCCAATATAGTTGATTTTCGGCGATACAATACTTAACCGCATGAAGCTTTAAAGTCCTGGCTTTTGATGGTGATAGTTCACTCGGGCATTTTAGAGTCAGTAGGTAGGATACTATGTCTCTATACCATTATGATGATACAAACTTCTCCTCAATATTAATTGCACTTGTTGGTTCATCAAGCTCGCTTACGTTCATATTTTCCTCATATCCCTATAGGCAGTTTATATCCAGAGCTTTGAGATTTGATTCAACCAAAAGTTTGGCCAGGCCTTGTCCTTTTATCAATTTAGTAGGTTTGATTTCCAGGTCAAATTCTTGAATCTTGACCAGCCATCGTCCTCTTTTCCCGTCACTGTCTGGTTGTACCAAAATATCTTTCACAGAACTGGTTGGTACGTACGCAATGATCCTGGAGTGCAATACATATGCTCTAGATGACTTCAGTGCTTTTACCATGGCGTATTCTTGTTTTTCTATTATATCGTATTTAAGTTCTGTGTCTCTGAGGCTCTTGCTGAAAAAGGCGATTGGTTGTTCGAAACCCTCTTCGTTCTTTTGGAGGAGCACCGTAGCAATCGTGTGTTCGGAGGCAAATGAAAAAATAAGAAATTCTTTCATATAATCGGGACTTGCCAATACAGGTGCCTCGGCTATTACTTTCTTAATATGTTCTTACGACGCTTTGGCCTCTGTTGTCCACTTTACTTCGTTGTTCTTTTTCAGCATATCTATGATCAATTTTACAATTTCAGTGAAATTTGGGATAAATCTTCATAAAAAAATTATTTTTCCTAAAAAAGATTGAATTTCTTTTACATTTATGGGAATGTTTATAGTGTCTATTGCTTCAACCCTCTTAGAATCAATCTTAATTCCATTCTTAGATACAATATGACCCAATAATTTACCCTCTTGCATGGCGAAGTGTGATTTCTTGGGGTTTAAGGATAGACCAAACCTGTGGCATTTTTCAAATGTTTGTTTAAGATGTACCAGATGCTCTTCGTTCGATTTGGAGAAAACTGTTAAATCATCAAGATAGATGACTATGAACTTATCCCTCTCTCCAATGAAAGCGATGTCCATAGTGCGTTGGAACGTGGCTCCTGCATTCATCAAACCGAAAGGCATCTTATCATACATGAACGTACCCCAAGGAGTAGTAAAAGTTGTTTTTTCTTTATCTTGTTCATTCATGGAAATTTGATTATATCCAGAGAAACCATCAATCATATACATTCTATTCGCCCCAACTACCCTTTCTAGCACATGGTCCATTTTAGGCAGTGGATAGTTGTCTTTAAGAGAGGACTTATTTAAATTTCTGAAATCCACGCACAGTCTGATTTCTCCACTCTTTTTTCTGACCGGGACCAGATTTTCCACCCAGTCAGAATATCTCAGAGGTACTATAATTTTTGCCTCCAAAATTTTATTCACTTCTCTCTCGACCACAGGTAATAAAATGGGGTTGATCTGCCTAAGATTTTGTCTAAAAGGTTTGACCCCAGGCTTTAAAGGTATCTTGTGAACGATCACAGTAGTGTCGTAAGTTCTTAACTCGTCATAAGGCCAGGCGAAAACATGTTTAAATTGTTTGAGTAGGTCCTTATATTTGTCCTTCATTTCAGGGGGGAGAAGTTTAGATATTTTAACCATCCTGGACTCTTCTTTGGTTCCTATGTCACAGTCCTCAACCTCTTCTAGTTGGGGTTGTAAGGTGGATTTTATAGGTATGTCGTTTTGATCAAACAGTCTTTCCAGAGGGATCAGTCCCTTCGG
>JASDQU010306272.1:105534-124541 GCA_032191745.1 Picea mariana
TAGTGTTGGTTATACATGGTGATTTGAAATAAACATTGAGTAGATTTTGTTAAGTGATTTAACAAACATATAGAAGCTAATGGGGTCATATTTATCATTGTAATAAGTATATTTGGATATTTTATATTCTTGGTAAGTGTTCTCTATGGGATGAAAACAATGTTTCATTGCAATACACTTGTTTGATATTTATTTTGATGGGTTGCCTTGTGTATTAGGTTGAAAATAAGTGAAGTATATGTTTTTGTAATTTATATTTTAGATTCAACTCTTGTTTTGTTGTTATATTCTTTTCATTGAAATAATAGTCAATTGATTGTCTATTCGAGGTAGATCGACTGGATGGATAAGTGGAGTCGATGGTTAAGTCAAAGGTCGAAGTGGTTGACCAGGAAGGTCAAAAGGTAAATCTATAAGAGGTGTAGTGGTAACTGACTAGAGATCGACTGAAGGTTTATTGCAATAGAATCCCGAGATTCACAAGATTGCAACCAATCATCTACATGGATATGCAAATTATTTTTGGGTGCTAGGATTTAGGGCTTTGCATGCTGTGAAGCCTACAAATAAGACATGTTGTAATACTGTAAAGGATAATCCTTTAGAATCGTGAAGGTCATGTAGATGTAAGTCGAATTGGTTGCAGGTTTGTTCTTGTGTAAAGAAATAGAGTAGGATGAAGATTGCGTATTAGGTGTGGACCAAGGTTAGTCATGTAACTATTTATTCAATGAATAAATAATGCAACAAGAGAACATGAGATGCTCAAGGAATGTTGGTTTTCCCAGTTAATGGTTTCTAGGGTAAAATCTCTGTGAATTGTGTGTGTGTTTGTCATTTATTTTCTACATAAGTTTGTCTTCTCTTTCCTAGTTGGTTTAGTATGTGTGCTTATTCTCTACAAACCTAAGGTTGAAATTTCAAATGAAATAGATACGAGAAACCTCAAGGTTGAGGTGAAATTTATGAATTTTCATTAATTGTGGATGAGGAAAATTTTAACATGGTATCATATCCAAGTGTAGATGATGAGAGCTCTAGCTCTCAAAACCCATATTTTTGCATCAATAAAACCAAAATCAACCCTCAAATCAATAAGGGGTGCTACCGGTAACACCTTTTTTCAAGGTTAAAATTATAACATTTTTCAACCATGGCCTTAAAAACCATATTGTTGCTAATAAAAATCCTTAAAATCAACCCATGAATCAAAAAAAAGTGCTATCAGTAGAACACTATTTTTTCGAGTTAAAATTACAACTTGTTTGAAACCATGGCCTTAAACACAAGTATCGTAGCAACCAAAACCTTAAAATCAATCCCTAAATTTAAAAGTGGTGCTACACAATTTTTTTTTCCCAGGAAAAAAAATAGTAATTAAATTACATAAGTAGATGTTGGGGGCATTCATGTAGCAAAAATCTACTCAAAATTGTCCAAGAAGGATTAGCCACCAATAACTGAATGGATAGTCAAACAAAGTCAACATTTCTCAAACAAAAATCTAGACTATGTGCAAAAAACCACTTGTGATCATTTCATATACATATAATCGAGGGACTAAGAACGTCAATTCCAGGTCTAAAAGTCAATAAAACCATTATACAATGTAGAGTCAAAACATGTATCCTCCAAAAGGCTCTGAAAGTCAGACTGTAAATTCCCTAAATCCGAGATGTCACCAAGAGTTGTGAATATATTCAAAAGTTCCTTCTGGGGTCACACACGCACACACACACACACACGCACACACACACACACATTTGGGTTGAAAATTGCAACATTTTTTAAACCACAACCTTACCAACTTGTACCATTGGAACAAAACCAGTAGCACCCCCTTTTTTTGGGGAGCCTAAAATCAATATTTTTGAAACCATTGTCTTAAAAACTAGTACTACTATAGAAAAAACCATAAAATCAACCATGTCCATCTCTTTAGGGTTAGTTTATCATTCCAAGAACCAAACAATACATAATGGCATGACAATATCACCCTAAAGTTTAAAAATTCAATATAAATTTTAAATATTTTATTTACTTTTAATTAAAAAACTCACTACAAATTGCATTTAATTAGACACAAATTATTTCATAAAAATAATATTGCATTTTCCATAATCAAATCAGATAAGCTAAGATTTTTTTTTATTATTATTATGCATAATGAAATCATATAAGCCAATATACATAGAAATAATTCATAACTTCATTGACAATCATACTTAAGTTCAAAATCTCCTTTAGAGTTACCATACAAATATCATGATTAATAAAAAAAAAATATAAAATGTTTTACACAATTAATGAAATTGGCTCATGGATATTGACACACCATTAGAATATACATAGTCTTCAGATGGGTGATTGTATGAACCTTGGTCGAAAGGGGAATGTTGTACTTTCCAGTGTTACCCCTAGTTTCCCCCTTGCAAATTTCGAGTGTTACTTGAAGTTCCCATAGCCATATGTTGTCCTTGAGGGAAATGATTGGTTAACATAATATTTTGTTGCCGTGCCAACAAACATGGGGCTTCGTCAAGTTTGGGGCATTGATGAGTTAAATGGTCTTCCTTGCATAACTTACAAGGGAACTTATCTTTCTTTTTCTCCTTATTTTCCCCACCAACGTTATTATCAGGTTTATTCACATTGTTATTGTCCCCACCTCCTTTATTACTGCACTTGTTTTTCTTCTTTCCTTCAGGTTGATGGCTACCCTTCAGATTAGCCGATTGCACAACATGTACATTAAATGTTTGGATAGGGGGAGAGAGTGAGAATGCTTTTGATCAGCCAAAGTTGGATGAATAGTCATATGCTTCATTTGGCTTGCAACCATATCCACTGTATCATTACTTACAGAACCAACAATGCCATCATAATGTGGATCAAGATTTGGTCTCTCAGGGTCACTACTAGGTCATGGTGCATTTTGAAATATTTCATGTAGAACCTCAGATTGAGAATAAATCATATCTAACTACCATGCTCTCAAAATTACTTCCTATTCAATTGTCACTCTTAAAAGAGATTCATATTTGGATATACAGGGAAATAAGTACTTCAAGAACCATTCCAAAAGAAACTCAGGAGGAATCTAATCCTTCATAATTCTCTTCTTCTCTACCACTCTTGGATGTGGCTAGGGATATGAGTAGAATTGCCTTTCCCAAAACTAGACACAAGGTCAATTCAAACATCATACTGGAAAGAAGTTGGAAATGGTTCAGGAAAACCGTAGATAAGTCATGAAAATTGTAAAAAGACGCTCCTTGTAGCTCGATATACCATTTCAAAACTACACTAGTGAGGGTGGGTTGAGAAAGTCTCAACTTGGTGGAATCGTTCATCAATGAGTTGGATGAACACCATAAATGGAACATCGTCACATGATCTCTAGGATATTCACCAAATTTCCCTTGAAAATTTGGAATGCCTGTCCGGAGTTTGGTCGGGACTGGAGGCTAATTTGTGTTGTGACACACCAGATCATTTGTGAGTTTAGAAAGGCTTGGAAATTTTTCCATTTCTAGAAATGGAAGTCATGATTTGGCATAGAGCTCCAACTTCTGGGATTGAAACACTTGGGTTGGTTAGAACTCAGAAAATAATATATTGGATTGTTGCTGGCACCAGGTTGCTAGGTATGGCTTGCAGGATGACCAAGATTCTGATAGAAACTTTGAGGCCCTTGGCCATAAGGAGGAAAACCTTCACTCATCGGGTTTCCAAATGGTTGGAAAGGGTTTTCCCCTACCAAACTACCTTACAAAGAATATGTTCCTTGAATGGGGTTCCAAGAACTTTGGAAGTGGTTGCTCCCTTTCAACATTCCAAAAGAGGGGAAAGAGCTACTCCCTAGATTTCCAAATAACAAAAAATGGTTAGAGCCTATCGACATGATAAGAGATTGAAAATTTCCACCCATATGATTACCCCATCATAAGAAAGGATTATCCCTATATAAATTCTCAAAATATGGAAAGGATCCACTTCCTAAAGAGGGGTTCAATGGAGGGATGTGCCCCCGCCCCATGAGAAACCTTACAATGGAGTTGAAGAACTCCCTCTAGTAAAACTAGGGCTTTGGAAAACTGGGTTAGAACTAGCTAGAATATTTGGCACGGCCATAGTCGACACTGTGAATGAGAAAACACTTGAAACATAGGATGTATACGATGTAGACCTCATTGCTAGAGTGGGCCCAATTTGTGAAGGTATTGAGCCTCCAGGTGATGTCCTCTTCATAGCTTGGGTGGTGCTAGTTGTTTAGGTAGTTGAACGATGAGGAAAAACCCCTACTCCAATGATGGACGATGTGGAAGTATGGGTGCCACATGACCTTGAAACATTATAAGTTTTTTCTACATTGGACCGCTAAAGAGATGGGCTGACAACGTGATCCAAGCTAGGAGAAGTCAGAATCTTCATGAGTATTGGTCCTTCAGGATCATTAAGGGGAGGGTTAAAATTTATTATGAATCCCTCTTCTTGAATATATTAAAATCTAGTAACTCGTCCTATAGAAGTGTTCAATTTTACTGAGTTTGGATCCATGTAATTTGGCACGTACACCTTGCCCTCGTACAAGAGGATTCCATCCTCTTTTGATTCATAATTTTTAATTTTCTGTTGTGAATTGCTTTGTTGTAATTTTTCTTTCGTTTGCAAATAAATCAGATAGGAATTTGATGCTTCAATAATTTTGTCCTTTAAATCTGTCCTATACATGTTGATGGATGAAACATGCACTTCATGGGCTCTTTTGCTGAGTGCATCAACCACCTGATTTTTCTTTCACTTAATATGTTTCATTTCAAAATCTAGTTTGCTTGACATTAAGTGTTGGCTGTACAAATAAATGTTTCAGACCAAAATGGTCTATTCTTAGCTCAAACCTCTTCCCCATGAGGTAATTCCTTCACATTTTCAATGCATGTACAATGGCTGCTATCTCTAAATCATGGGTAGCATAATTTTTCTCATGCTCCTTTAGTTTTCTAGATTCAAAACATACCACATGATTTTTTTGACTGAGGACTCCACCAATCCCTTCCTTGTATGCATATGTGCACACCACAAAGTCTTCATCTATATATGAAATATTTAGGATGGACGCACTTGTCAAAATTATTTTCAATTGCTGAAAAATTTCTTCACATTTGGGGTCCACTTGAATTTCACTTCTTTCTTTTGTAATGAAGTGATTGGGCTTGCAATATTTGAAAACCCATTTATGAATCTTCAGTAATAACCAACAAGACCCAAAAATGAACCGACCTCCGTCACATTTCTTGGCATGGGCCACCCTTTAATGGAGTCRATTTTCTCGGGATCAACTACTATCYTGTATGCTGAAATACTATGCCCCAAGTAGTGKATCTTCTTTTGATAARATATGAACTTAGTTAACTTGGTATACAATTTATGTTCCCTAAAAACCWTTAAAACCCTTCTAAGATACTCCTCATTCTCCTTTTCATACTTAGAGTAGATGAGAATATCATCTAATAAAAAAATTACAAACTTGTCCTGGTACTCCCCAAACACTCCATTCATTAGGCACATAAAAATAGTYGAGGCATTTGATAGTCCAAATGACACTASCATGAAATCATAATGCCCATACCTTGTTCTAAATGCTGTTTCGATGATATATTCTTGTTTTATCCTCACTTGATGGTATACTAATCTCAAGTCAATATTGGAAAATATTCTCACACCTTTCAATTGATCAAATGAATCATCAATCCTTGGAAAGGGATATTTTTTCTTTATAGTGACCTTATTCAGCTATCTAAAATCAATACACATCCTTAAGGTTCCATCTTTATTCTTCACAAAAAGAACTAGGGCTCCCCACAGTGACACACTTGGGAATATGTACCCCTTCTTCAAAATTTGTTCTAGTTGCATCTACAACTCTTTCAATTCTTGCGTGCCCATTCTGTAAGGTGTATTGGAAACTGGGGAAACACCTAGCACCAAATAGATAAATCAATATCTCTCTTTGGTGGAAGTCTTGGGATTTCCTAAAAAAATCTGCAAAATATCTCAAGACTGGATGGTCTTCAATACTTACCACTTTATCACTAGTTGCCTCTTCCATGTGGACTGTGAAAATTTGACACCCTTTCTTGAAACTCTTTTTCAACTACATGGATGAAATTTCTCTAACAACCACAACTCTTGGAATTCCTTGAATATTTCCTTACTTCCCTTCCTCATCAAGACAAGTTATTGTCTTGTTGTAACAATATAGGACAACATGGTGTTTTTCAAACTAATCCATGCCAATAAGGCAGTCACAAGAACCCAAAGGTATAATGTTCACATCTACCTTTGTGTTGATTCCATTCATATCTATCGGGAAATATTTAACCAACTCATTGATTCTTCTATTATCCCTTGTGGCTAATTGAACTAACCAAGATTTCTTATGCTTACTCCTTTGCAAATGAAATCTTTCAATAATCCTAGAGTTTATGTACCTATGGATAGCTCCATAATCAATTAAAATTTCTATGGGATGATTATTGATCTTACCTTCCACTTCAATCATGGGGGAATGATACTCTGCTTGCTTATTGTCCAAGGCTGCATAAATCCTTGGCATGATTCCTCCCATGTCTTCCATTATTTAAACCTATTGAATGTTGCGAATAGTTTTAATCCTTTATCCTTTGTGAGGGAAATCTTTATACAAGTTATTTCCCCCACATCCCCAACATTGTATAGACGTCTTCCTTGGCCTTTTCCCAAAAGTATATTTTGTCTTCTATTCATTTTGGGCTGACTGACCTTGCTGATTTTTTGAGAGTTGTTCTTGAAAAAGGGTGGCTTAAAACCTTTTTTCTTTTTCTCCCTTTTTCCTTTCATCTTGTCACTCCAAGTATTTTGAAATATTGGCCTCCCTTTGCTATGTTCATAGAGATGCCTTGCTCTCCTTATGGTCTCCTCCAAAGTGTTGGGGTTATCATATTACATATTGTCACCGTAGAGGGAGGGTAAGCCACTMAAAAACCTTTGTATTTTGACCTTTTCATTCTTTATGAAGTCAACATACTTCAKTAATTCAAAGAACCTCTTCTCATACTCATCCATTGTCATGCTTCCCAACTTGAGTTCAAAGAACTCTTTCATCTCCCTCTCATATCAATTCTMAGACAAGTATTTCTCTTGGAAATATCCTTTGAAYTRMCTCCATTAGATCCTCTTCTCATCAAGATGTTTGGCTTGATTAAGTTGATCCCACCACATGGCTTCCTTTCCTTGGAATTGGTAGGTTGCAATTCTTGTTTCTACCCTAGAGGGGTAATCATGAAACAGGAAAAATTTCTTATTTCCAACAACCAGGATTTGACATATTCTCCCTTCATATGCTCACCATTGAAAGTCAATGGCTTTATATTCCCGAGTTCGCCTTGCAATATGTCTCCCTCAAACATTCTTCTTTGTCTCCTAACAGGGGACACACTTGGGTTTCTCCCTAGACCTGAACTATATTGAGCTCTTCTAGTGGATTTCTCTAGAGAATGATGGTTTCTGCTTCTACTCCTTAACTGCCTATCATTTTCATGTTCATCAATTCTTCTATGGGATTTGGATGCTCTCACTTGTCTAACACTAGCTTCTTTTCTTATGCTAGAGTCCTTGTTAGCTTACTTCTGCAACATGTTCAAGCTCTGAAGTATCTCTTCTCGAGCCTTCATAAGATTTTCATTATCATTCCTATAGCTCTGCACTTTTCTATGTAGACTTCTCATAGTTACAAGATCTTTCATGTCCCTTCTTCCATTTGACTTCGTCTCATCATTACCCATGCTAACATGCAGAACTATGAATTCTTCCTCATGACTGTAAGACCCTTTGGAATCTTCCATTGTTGTGGTTCTCATATAAAAAACAAACCGATTCTCTAAACCTCTAACTYTGTATAAAATTTTCATTCAAACAATTTTCTGTTAGATGAAAATAAACACACACAATTTGGAAAAATAATTCATAATTGTTTTGTGTCCTTTAATGCCACCAATCATATTATTTTGATTTGGCTGCAAAATTTTCTGCTAAAATTATTATTTTTGGGTTGATATATGGATTCTCCTCGTTAATACCTTTCCAACAAATATTTATTTTCCCAATTCCGAGTTTCGAGTAGAAAGTTATGGTCTTCATAAGTTTTGACCATTTTCCCTTTTGTATCCGTACATGCTACATGTGTTCTCTTTCTTTCTAACACATTTCTTGCTACCCTGAACTCAAATATGGATCCATGTCTAACTTCTATAGTCCAAGAGATTTCCATATATTTCTCCTATGCCCCAAATTGAATCCTAAGCTAGGAGTTATGCCTTCTAAAATAAATTTGGTGATAAATTTTTACCCTTGACTGTTTCGGCTGTAACTCCTTCATATAAGCTCTGTTTGACAAACAATTTAGCTTGTTGGAAATATTTCTCCGAGCTATTTCATTTTAGAATAATAAAATTTGTTTCCTATAAGGACATAGAACTTTGTACAAATTTTATTTTCAAAAAACGCTATTTAGGCCCTCAACAATGCCCTGGAAGATGAAGACCTTCAAAAATCAGATTTTTTATGGAAAAATTCACTAAATTACTGTTTTAACTGTGGTTAGATCCAAATCATTGATATCAAAATTAGGATTGATCCTAATCATTTATATTCTTGGCCTTTCCAAGCTGCTACTAGACCTCCACAGGCCTACCAGAACTCATCTTCAGAGTCTTCTCATCAGAACTTCAATTGTTGGGTACACGAATTCCCCAAAAATCGCAGTCCGAACATTGTTGGACTTCCTCCAAAACTCACAGCATGAAGCACTATCAGAATACCTATAAATTTTTTTCCAAATCAATGACTTTGATCTACTTAGAGCCTTTCTTCTTTTCCATATTATTCCCATCACAATGCTTCCACTCCTGACCTTCCTACTCCCTTCAACAGATTTAACGATCCTAGGAGTCGGGAATCAATGGATTTGATAGCATTTGACCTTCAAACTTGCACGATGATTAATGTCCCTTCTTTCCAACCTCTTCGTACTTGAACTTATGGGGCCCACAATAGATTGATAACTATCGTTACACCACGGCCACTTATTGATCAACGGTCCATGTTATTCCTCTGAGTATCTCCCATTGGAGTGCATCCCCTTCAGGTCAATATTTCACTCCGACCAACACCCCTCCGATAAATGTTCAGGATCTAACAATGTACAAATCCTATGGTCTAGGTTAAAATCAAGGCCATAAGGCTTCGAGCCTCCACCTGGACACTCACATCCATTACCCACTCCGTTGGTGACACATGTCACCATTAAGACTCTTTGGCTACTGAGTTTGAAAACTACATCATCATGATGCCATTATCTCTCTTTCCTCACTTAAGTAGATCCCATGTTGATCTAAAACTGAGATTACTTCTTGACTATAACTGATCTACACTTTAGGTTGCTTCTTGGAGTCTCCCCCATCAGAGTTCCTCCACTTGGGCATCCAAATCTACTTCGACTATTGGACCTCAACGATTCTCATACTTTCAACTCGTGTCATCAAAATCCTCCCTTTGGAATCAACCTTATTCCTGAATCCAAATTCTTCTGAAAGCCTCTTCCCAAAGGCCTTTTGGGAGGGCTTAGCTCCAATCCTATTATGACTGAATCTCGACCGTTATTCTCCAAGTCGAATTAATCTGGGATGTCGATTTCTAAACTTCACAACCATCATGAAATACATAGGAAATCGAATTCCATGGACGAATTCGACTCTGCAACCTATAACTCAATGCCATGTATTGCCTTCCTCGGCTACTCTGAAGCACTAAAACTTGAAAATCTGCTCATAATTCTAGGATTTCACTTCTGTTTACCATTCCCCCCCAAACTCATCACATGATGAAATATGCAACCACAAATTTTCTCAAATCATGCTGGCTCATGGCCCATACAAGCTCAATGTTGAACCTTGAGATCTTATACCATTCTGTGTCGTCCCCTAGCCGATTCATGGAACATTGCTTGTGTAAAAACACATAATTTTTTTTTCTTGCTAATTTATTTGTTGTAGCTTACTAGTCACGATTTATTCACATTTACAACCATATTTATGATACCCATAATTAAATGAAACTACAAGATTCTAAACAAGCATAAATGCAATTGCTAAACAACTATACCAACATATGAAACCATTCTCATTCATAGAGTGAATGCACAACAATTAAACTCATAAATAACTCAGCAAAATATATAAGCACTTATCTTTAAAAGAGAGTTTCTGCAACCAACTACTTGGGAAGGATGTTCCACCCAACCATATACCTACTGTTCCAATTCTCAACAACAATTCACCCCCGAGCTAGAGCTAGGAATCCACAAAATAAGGGTGCCTCTCACAGTCCCCACACGACTCAGTATCATGCAACCCACTAAATTTCTCCTACAATTATCCCGAATTTACTCTAGCTCTCTTCCTCTTACCCTGCCAACCCAAGGAATGTACCCCATCATTGCTATCAGTCTATAGGGCATCCCATTCGTTTATAAAGGTCTCTTTGGCACACATAGCTAGGAATATCTCAGCTGGGAACTCACTGCTAGGAAAAACAACAACAAAGACAATAACAACTTGTTGATACAATGCAACTCACTAATGGGTTCACTCTTCAAGCCTAATAACCTAGATCTTCAAATTCCATCTCCAAAACGCTCCTAAATCACTCTCGAATTCACCCCACCTTGTTGTTTCATCTCCCCAACTCTTCCTTTCTTGTTTTCTCTTACAGTTCATGTAAAACTTGAATGTCCAAAACTGCCTGTTACTACCCATACAAATTTCCTCTCTTTTCCCAAGACCATTGACTTCTCACTCTACTAAATGTTAATTGCTTCTTCCCCATGATTTCCAATAACTATGGGATGTGACTCTCACACGCACCCTATGACAGATATTCAATGATTGGGCTCTCCTACGCTGATGCAGACCCCCCCTTCTCCCCTCAGGGCTGCTGACCTCCTGAGGATAGATCGAGAAATTGAGTTGGATCGACTCTTTGGGTCTCTGATAGACCCAAAAACCTTTTACTCAGGTCCTCTTTTCTATGGTGCAGGTCGTATGAGACCCGCAGGCTATCTCCTGATCGTTGTTCAAACCTCCATGCCAAACAGGCCCTAGATCTTCCCTGGCTAAGCCCCTTCCTTTACATGACCATGGCTGTGACCACTCGCCTAACCAAAAGGCACTTCACGACTTCATGTGTTGGGTTTTTTCATATGAGCCAACACCATGCATTGGGTCAATTTCCCTTTGTTATCTTCATTCAAAAGTAAAATGGCTACAACTGTAATCAAAACAACAACAAAAATTTAAAAAATTTCCTCCTAACTTGCAACAACCTCATTTGGGCTTACAAAACCTCTATTTATTTCAGAGGGTCCTTAGGGTTCCCCTCGACTACTTGTCTACACCAAAACCTAACCTAATGACTATCTTAGTCCAATCGCATTCCAGAGCAGAAGTGGAAAATCCCACTTCACTCACGATCGTTCAAGTGTGCTTCAGAAGATTTCCCAGCGCTGAGTTTAGGCATGCTTCAAAAGATTTTTCCGGCATTGAGTTTAGGTGTGCTTCAAAATATTCGCCGTAACTGCCAGCGTTGAGATTCCAAAAATATTCCAAGGCACTGAGTGGTCCTGCTCCACATGCTTGCTAACGATGCTCTTGCATCATACTCCCCTTGAAAAAAATTCATGGACTCCTATCCATGAGCTCTTTCACCGACTTTCCATGCTTCTGGAAATCAGCTTCATTTTCCCAACTGACATCTTCTATTGAGTGTCCCTTCCACTTGACCAAATATTCAAAATAGGTCTTCCTCCTGGTCTTTTTGCCAATCCTTTGATCAACGATCTTCTCGATCTGTGGTTTTTCTGCTATAGGAATTTGTTTCTCCCACTGAATCTTCTCTTGATCTTCTTATCCGTATGTGTCATATTTCCTGTAAGGATACCGGTCTGAAACGTTGAATATTGCCGATATGCCCACATCATTTGGAAACTTAATCTCATTGTCGTTTGCATCAAAATTCCTCAAGATCTTACACGGTCCTACATTTTTCATCTTTAAATTGTTATATATTCCCCTAGGGAAACTTTCTTTCCTGACATGTGCCAGAAATTGATCTCCTACTTCAAATTGAAGTTCCTTGCGATGTTGGTCAGCTCTGCGCTTGTACTCTTGGTTAGAAATATGCAACTATCCTATGATCTGGCTATGGATTTTCTGCATTTCTGCAGCAAAATATTCTGCTCCAATGCTCTTGATCTCACTATGTTCCAAGTCTCTCAACTCAAATACTCCCCTAGGTTGCATTCCATACAATATTTGGAATGGGCTCTTTCTAGTGCTCCTGTTTGGTGAGTCATTGTATGCAAATTCTTCTTGTGGCATAATCTGATCCCACTGATTATGATGCTCAGTGACCAGACTCCTCAATAAGTTTCCCAAACTTCAGTTTACCACCTCAGTCTTCCCATCTGTCTGAGGGTGATAAGATGAGTTGAAGGAAAAATCTGTCCCCAATTTCTTCCACAATGTTCTCCAAAAATGACCAACAAATTTTGTGTCTCTGTTTGAGACAATGCTTCTGGGTAGGCCATGAAGTCTCACAACTTCCTTAAAAAATAGATTTGCAACATGTGTTGCATCACTGGTCTTCTTGCATGGCATAAAGTGTGCCATCTTTGAAAATATATCCACCACCACAAATATGAAATCAAATCCTCTCTGCGTTCTTGGCAGTCCCAACACATAATCCATGCTTATTGCATCCCAAGGCCTCTCTAGTATTGGAAATGGTTGATACAATCCAGTGTTCTGTCTTTTTCCTTTTGCATGTTGGTAGATTCTACATCTGTTCACAAACTTTATCACTTTAGTTCTCATACATGGCCAATAGTATGAACTGCTCAATTGTGTAAATGTTTTATCATCGCTGAATTGTCCAACCAATCCTCCACTATGCTTTTCCTTCAAAAGGTTGTCCCTCATTGAGCATTTTGGTATGCACAACTGATTTCCCATGAACAACAATCCCTCTTGAATCATGTACTCTGCCCAATGGGTTCTGTTTCTCAGCACATGATTCACACATGCTTCATATGCTTCCTTGAAATCTGGGTCATCACTGTACATTTCCTTAAGGTGTTCAAACCCCAAGGTCTTCACCTGAAATTCCTGCATAATGCATCAACAACTTTGTTAGCATTCCCAACAATATGTTTTATGACAAAAGTAAAATTCTGCATAAACTCAACCCATTTTGCATGCCTCTGATTCAATTTTTCCTGTCTGGTTATGAATTGTAAAGCATGGTTATCGCTATACAAGACATATTACTGTGGGACAAGGTAATGTCTCCATTTCTTCAAGGCTTGAATCATGGCATAAAACTCCTTATCATATGTGGAGTATTTTCTCTTGGTCTCATTTAGCTTCTCACTGAAATAGGCAACATGTCTATTATCCTGACTCAAAATTGCTCCAATTGCAACTCCACTTGCATCACATCTCACCTGAAATGTCTTTTCAAAATTTGGCAAGACCAGAATTGGTCGTTCTGTTATTTTCTCCTTTAGTATATTGAATCTCCTCTCGGCCTCCTCTGTCCATTTAAAAGACTTGTGCTTGTTCTTCACTGTATCCATCATTGGTGCACAAATTCCACTGAAGTCTCTGATGAACTTCCTATAGAAACTTTCTAATCCATGGAATCTTATTACCTCAAACATACTCTTTGGTGACGACCATTCTTTGATTTCTTTCACTTTCTCTGGATCCATCTTCAACTCATTTGAAGAGATCAAAAAACCCAAGTAAATGAGCTCTATCTTCATAAAAGAGGACTTCTTCAGATTTACCAACAACTTCTCCTGCTGTAGTCTCCTCATTACTAGTGTGAGGTGTCTCATATGCTCCTCTTTAGTCATGCTAAAGATCAATTTATCATCCAGATATACAACCACAAACTTGCCAATGAAATCTTTCAGTATTTCATTCATCAACCTCATAAAAGTACTCGGGGCATTTGTTAAGCCAAATGGCATAAAAATCCACTCATAAAAACCTTCATTTGTCTTAAAGGTTGTCTTCCACTCATCACCTTCTCTCATTCTTATCTGGTGATATCCACTTTTCAAATCTATTTTAGAAAAGAAATTTGCTCCACTTAAACAGTCCATTAAATCATCCATTCTCGGCAAAGGAAATCTATACCTGATGGTGATCTTGTTAATGGTTCTTGAGTCTGTACATATTCTCCATCCTCCATCCTTCTTTGGACTCAAAACGGTTGGTACTGTGCATGGAATCAAGCTCTCTCTGACTAAAACCTTGTCTAACAATTCCTGGACTTGGTTCTTTACCTCCTCGTTCTCTCGAGGTGTCAGTCTGTACGCTGCTTTGTTTGGCAGACTTTCTCCTGGTATCAAATTGATATGATGGCTGATATTTTTGATGGGTGTTAATGAGTTAGGCAGCTCATCCACCACTATGTCAGCAAAATTATCCAACAATTCCTGAACTTCTTCAGGCAAATCATCCATTGTAGTACTTGTAAGGATAACTTTGGGTTCCGTCACTACAAAAAACTACATTTCCTATTCTTTCTTGACTTCTTTTAGGAGTTCCTTCCCGCTCATGAGAAGTATGCTTGTGCTGGCTTCCTCTTTCACTTTCTTCTCCTCTATTGGAAACAACATGTGTGTTCTACCATTCTTCTCCAAGGTGTAAGTATTCTTCCTCCCATCATGAATGGCATTCCTGTCAAACTGCCATGGTCTTCCCAAAAAAATATGACATACATCCATGGGAATGACATCGCATAGAATTTCATCTTTATATCCTCCTATCTTAAATTCAACCAAGCATTGTTTAGTAACCATTACCTGGTGTCCTTTCTGCAACCATGAGACTTTGTATGGATTTGGATGTGCAGTTGTCTCCAACTACAATTTATTCGAAAACATTTTCTCCTGCAGCTTCTTCGACCTCTACTTCTTTGCTCTCTGCATCGCTGACGTCTCCAGTGTCAGGTGCCCTCCTTTGCACTGCCTCCATTGCCTCTAATATTGCATGAAGTTTTCACATCTCCCTTTCTACAGCTCAGTTGGCTAAGGGTGGCTCCCCTCATCTCCTCGACGGTATTGTGTCGACTGTCTATCACACACATAGTACAACTTCGATCTCTTTTGTCTCCTCTCCTTTTCCTTTTGTCTACAAGAAAAACTTTTGCTCTAATACCACTTGATGTAGATCACCCCTTCTCCCTTTGGGGCTGCTGACCTCCTGGTCAAGGATCGATCAAGAAACTGAGTCGGATCGACTCTTTGGGTCTCTGCTAGACCCCAAAACCTTTTACACATGCCCTCTTTTCCATGGTGTAGGTCATATGAGACTCGCGGGCCCTCTCCTGAGCGTTGTTCAAACCTCCACGCCAAACAGGCGCTAGCTCTTCCCTAGCTAAGCCCCTTCCTTTATGTGGCCACGACTATGACCACTCGCCTAACCAAAAGGCGCTTCGCGACTTCGCGTGTTGGGTGTTTGCATATGAGCCAACCCCAACTCTACGACTTCCAAAATCCTGAAGTGGGGCCTAGCACGTGCTAGCTCCTCCCTCAAAATTAGATGATGTGACCCCTCACTATGACCTGGGGCCAACCTCTCGAGCGCTTCGCAGTTTCATGTCCCCGAAATGTTTTGTTTGCTCATCCTCCCGATTTTTGAAATCCAAAATCTGGGCTCCACTCACGTCAAATCAACAGTCCACAATCCATGTGATCCAACGGTCCTGCCTTCTCCTTCACGTTTCAGGATTTTTCATTTCATGAGGTCGAAAGATGGCTCGTCTCCCTTCTTCTGATATCCGAAACCCCGACTCTTCGGTCCAAGACTCCTCGTGATCCAACGGTTCAGATCTCCTTCACGAACTCGAGACTTTGCATGGTTGCTTACTCTGTGCACTTCCAAAGGGTTAAAGCCCGTGCATTTACCTCTGGATCCAATGACTGTTGATCCACGTGCTCAGATATCATGGTCCATATCTGATCTCCCTTTACGCGTTCTTCTGAGTGTCCGGGCACAAGATTTGACGTTCATATCTTTTCCTCTGCAGCTGTCGCTCCCCCTTCTGAGTTTTTGACTCTTCTGACTCAGAAAGTTTTCTAAGTCTTCAAAGGTATCTACCTTTGAACCTCCTGCGAGTTTGTCTCTCGAACCTCGACTACACTTATGAAAAGTGCTAACCCTCCTGAGCTTGGCCTTCGTGAAGGTTTCAACTTCCCATGCACTCCTTGCATTTAAGGGATTTCAATAACTCAGATCCGAAGGATTTCTTGAAAATAAATAATTCTTTCCCTCCCGATGTCCCTCTGTTCTAATTCTTCGACTTCTTTCAGAGTACCTTTGACACTTAGTCAAATCTCGGATCTGTGTACTCCTTGCAATAGATTCTTACGCAAGACTTGGTTCTTGCGGGTTACTGTGCACGCCTTGCAGCGGTCGCTTTGCACTCCTTGCAAAGGGAAAGTTTCGTGCTATCTCCTCTGAGCCTCGGAATCGAAAAAAATCTCGTCAACGCACTCTTTGTGGTCTATGTGCACACCTTGCACCGATTCGACATAAGAGAAATAATTGAAACTTATACTAACATTCACAGTTCTATCTACTTGTATCGAATTTCATTCATTCATGAAAACACAATAATAGCGAATTACAAACAATGTCCACACCATGCATTGGGTGAATTTTCCTCTGTCATCTTCATTCAAAAGTAAAATGGCTACAACTGTAATCAAAACAACAAATAAAATTCAGAAAACCTCCTCCTAACTTGCAGTAACCTCATTTGGGCGTACAAAACCTCTATTTATCTCAGAGGGTCCTTAGGGTTCCCCTGACTACTTGTCTACTCCAAAACCTAACCTAATGACTATCTTAGTCCAGTCGCAATCCAGAGCAGGAGTGGAAACTCCCACTTCGCTCACGATCATTCAAGTGTGCTTCAAAATATTTCCCGGCGCTGAGTTTAGGCTGCTTCAAAAGATTTTTTCGGCGCTGAGTTCAGGGGTGCTTCAAAATATTTTCCGTAACTACAAACGTTGAGATTCTGAAAATATTCCTAGGCGTTGAGTGGTCCTGCTCCGCGTGCTTGCTAGCGATGCTCCTGCATCATACATTGAACCAGAAATTAGAAGTTTTCCCCAAATGATAGTAAAAACCAGAAATGTGGGTTTGAATTAACACCCATAAACCTTTTTCCCTTTGGACCCCCTCTTAGACACTCTATTTTCTTGTGGAAAACTCATCCCCACATCTTTATCTATATTCTCAACAACTGATATTACATTATATTTATTAAAAAATATAAAATACATTTCACATATTACATCGTTTGGCCACAACCATATTCCTATCTACATTATACATTAAATAAACTGAGGATTATAGTGGGGATATTACATATTTAGAGATATTATGGGTTATGCCATAATATTGTACAAGGCACATTGAATGTGAACATAAAAAATACCCAATTAAATTGATTCTAAGTTTAAGAAAAGCTATGATATCATTCTTTCTCGAGATCTCTAGGAAAGCATGGCCATTCATCTTTTGTAATGGTAATCAACATGATTGAAAATTTTGTGGTTGTATATATTTTTATCTCTAGGTTACTTTTTTATTTCACCAATGATGATGATGAGAATGAGTGTGTTTATGATTTAATTCTTTAATACATTGTGGTGAAAATGATGACTCTTGAGATTTTACATCTTATCTCTCTTTCTCATGACAAATTTGTTGATGGAGGAATATTGTTGTGGAATAATGGCAGATTCAGTTATGGAAAATTGAAATGTGATAAAAAAAGAAGAAGTTCACAACTACATTTGAATATGCCACTGAATCCAGGCGAAATAGAGTATATCCCATAAAAAGCACAGAGGTTACACCAGGTTGCAATATCACATGAAGCCATAGGTATTACAACCGAGCTATCACATCGTTATTCTACCTGGTTATCATGTCACCTGTTGTTCCTGAGTCTGTACTTAAGGCTTAGAAGTACAGTGTCAAGGCATCCGAAAGTGGGTAAAAGATGGAGAAGAGAGAAACATCAACCTTCGGCAAGGGAAACTAGGGAAGATTTCTACGTTGGCATTGTCTAGCTTCCAATTGTTCCCGGGTAGTTATATCTTGTTCAATGGCTGCCCATGAACGTTCAAGTTCAACCCGGTTAGTAGCCGTTTTAAGAATTGTGTCGAAAAGGTTTAAGGAAATGTGCATTTGGTTTGATAGTTTGGGTTCGATATTAGGCTGTGTTGGTACAGGGACAGTCATGGAGGAACAATAAAGGTGACAACTTCTTCAGAGAGAGATTAAGTGCTGTCTCAATTTGGTCATATAAAAGAGAATTTACGGTTTTAGGAATAAAATAGGGATGCAAATCAAAGGCTCTTTCCCGTAACTGTATTATATTTTAATAAAAGGTATGAGGTGGGAGAAAAAAATTTAGCTGTCTATAGTGTAAGGCTCCTGTCAGAGGGAAATCTCACGTATAAACAAAAGAGGAAAATCGTAAGGAAATAACCGATGTAATAGAGAATATGTGTAGAATTCTGAAAAAGCAGACTGGTCTTACACCTGCTGATAGCTGGTACAGAGGAAAAACAGTAAACAATTACAGAAAACCAAAATTCATTCGCTATAATAGTGGTCGTACTAAATTATAACGAAGCACATCAATTAGGAATATGAAATGAAACAAAATATGAGATACAAGGAAACAAACTTGTAACACAGTCGTGACGGAATTGAGAATCTTCAGATTTTCTTGTATTAACTCTCAAATGTAAAAAACTCTGTTACAATCGACACAAAAAGGTCCAACCCTGTTTATTTCTTTCTGTGGTATATTTATAC
>JASDQU010306273.1:0-12099 GCA_032191745.1 Picea mariana
TGTCTTGACTGCACGAGAGCACTAGAGCGAAGCAGGAGAAACAAAGACCATAGGAAGTGATAATAAGGTATGTTACTTGTTCTTGCCTCCTAGTTAATTCAATGGTTAAAACCTAGGGAAAGAGTCATGTCCTATCTTGCTTTGTTCTAGATCTAGGTGGATCTAGGGAGATTAGTTAGTGTCCGCACCTACGGATTTATCCAATAACAATGAGGTAGGGTGAGAGTCATGGCATGAGAGAGGGGAAGGGATATTTGAAAAACTGGGGGGAAACAACAAGAAATGGACTCAATATATGAGTGAGCCTTGAAGAGAGTCACCACATTTGAGAAGTGGTGGTGCGACAAGATCAGGAAATATTTTTAATAAGATCAAGAAAGCAGCAAGATAGTTCGAGAAATTGAGTAAAGAAGGTGGATCAAGATAAGTAGAGGAAATACAGAGGGAAGAATTGCAGAAGATGAGAAGATAGGAATGACTGGCCAGTCAAAGATTAAGAGTGAGAGAAGCGTGGAGAGAAAGAAGTCCCTAGGAGGTGGGACAAGAAGGAGAAGGTGCAGGCATGAGAGAGGAAGAATATGACATGAATCTTGGAGAAGAAAGAGAATATTCAACCCCAATAACAGGAGAGATAGAGAATCCAGCCGAAGAGATCACCCTAGTGGAAGCAAATGAGACCCCCCAGATCAAAGAAAACCACCCGGAATCTAGTGTCACCAACCCCAAATCACCCATACCCCAAGTGTCTTCTATACAAGCAATAAGTTTGATAATACCTTCTCATGCTAGTTTTGTTCCAGTACAATTAATTAGTCAGTCACAACAGAGAGGGGTGAGTATAGGGAGGATAGTGGGATCCCCTTGTAGACCACAAGCAGAACCGTTAGGATTCATATTGATAGGAAAAACAAGATCATAAATGACTAGCCATGTGAGAGGTTCGATTGCCCGATACCCATAATTTTGGGGTAAGGGAGATGAAGACGTTGAGCAGCACTGGTTCTTATGTGAATAAATATAGAGATCCAGACGGAATCCAGATGCGAATAAGTTGGTTGAGTTATAGACTACCTTGAGAGGGTGCGCTCTCAAGTGGTACATTAAGAGTATTGATCCAGGGGTACTAGGAATGCAAGGTCAAGCTTTCTCTCTTGGCCAGGTACAGACAAGGTTCATATAAGAGTTCAAGTTACCTCAGTTAGAACAATAGGCTTTGTTTGAGTTACGCAAGATCCAGTAGCAGGAAGGTGAATCAACCTGGGAATACAACCAGAAGTTTAAATATGCCATAGGGAGGTTGGCACATCCAATCCACAAAGAACATCAAACGGATTTATATATTTAGGGGTTGCTGCCTCTGACTCGGATTTTGCTAACACAAAAACAGATAGCCATGTTAACAGATGCCTTGGAACAATCGATGAAGATTGAATCCATGGAGGGATACCCTGGGAGACTGAGAATGAAAAGACCCCCAGTAGATGTGAATCTGGCACAACTACAAGGGCAGATATCGACACTTATAGAAAATATTCAAGAGCTGACGATACCTAGATTAGGACAATCGCAGGTTTGATGCATTGGATGCTATATGGAAGGTCATTTGGCGAACGAATGTCTGTGAGGAAAGGGAATAGGACCCCATAAAAATCCGATGAGAACCCCACCATAACCCATAGGAGGAGTTATGCAAGTATCAACGAACTTACCTTTCCATAACCCCGCCCCATATCATGCTTTCCCAGGAGGCCAAGCAGCACCAACAACTGAGTATTGTGAAATCAGTTGAATCCATTGGCATGAGCCAATATAGTGCCTCATCATGTAGAAATATTTGACAATACTGAATACAATACATTGTGAGTTCTGCACATCTACCATGCATACTACCAATCAATGTAGAGCATTTGATGCGCTAGTGGACAGATTAGATCGAACAACATTTAGGGTGAATGAAAACCCTCAGGGACCAGGAAGAGGTCGAGGAGGTGGAGCCAAAGGAGACTTCATAGGAGGAATAAATGGGGGAAGAGGGCCAAGAAGATTCTATAACTATGATGAGGAAGGTCACATGTCTAGAGATTGCTCTCATCCAAGGCAACCATGGTACTCTCACTACACAATCAATGGGCACGCAACTGAAGACTTCCCAGAGTTAATTTAAAAATGGGAGGATAGAGTACATCAAAGAGGAACTAACCTTATTAGTTGAGAAATTAAGAGGGTTTATAAGGGACAATTTCCCAACCTTAATATTGTTACTCGAGGAGGAACGAAGATAGGAGTTAATGCTAATACTCTACCTCAAATCTAGAAAACAACACCTAAAGAAGATAAGTATGACCCTCTGAAACAAAATCTATTCTTTGAAGATGCCATAGAAGTATTTCATAATGTTCCTAGCCCTGAGATGCAAGAGAAACCCTCATAGCCTATTGTTTATCCCAAGATGGCGCAAGTCCCTGTTTCACCCCCTACACCCAGAAAACCTGTAGTCATGCCAAGACAACCTGAGCAACCTCAAAATGTAGTTGACCTTTGGTTTCAATTATTATCTGACATTCTGGGGAATGATCAACTAGCAAAAACATTGTGCAATGTGCTATACCAAGTTTTAGGGAATGAAGAACCCTTAGAGGAAAGAATAAGGGCTAATCTTCCAAAGAAGAGGACCCATAGAGTTCAACGAAGAAAAGTACGAACCAAAAAAGAATTGAGACTAGTATCCCAAATAGATGAATTTGAAATCAAGGATGTCATGTTGGATCTAGGATCTAATGTGAACATTCTACCTAAGAAGACCTGGGAAGCCTTAGGAAAACCTAGGCTGACATATTACCCAATTCAGTTAAGAATGGAAAACCAATATTGTATCTTCCCCATTGGAAGACTAGAGAATGTGGAAATAGATGTTGCAGGAGTAAAGACAGTGGTTGACTTTGAATTCATTGAGATCATGGGAGATAAGGACCCCTACCCTGCATTACTTGGAATCGATTGGGCCTATGAAAATTATGCAGTAATCGACTTGAAGAAAGACACCATGACCTTTGAGGCTGAGGGAATCAAGGTAGTTCAACCTTTGGATCCATATGTAGGACCCATGTATATAGAAGAAACAAAAAATAATATGGAGGGAGAAGACTTGGACCAATTGTACATTGTAACATCTAGGACAAGAAATGATTATATAAATCCTATTGTTGATGGATCAGTAAGTTGGAGAAACATACAGTCAGAATATGAAGACTCAAAACTAGATTTCGACAGTTGGAAACAAGGTTCTCATGAAATATTCTCAAGAAGATGCGCAACTATCAGAGTGACCAGATGGGTTGGGATCGAAGTTAGAGAACACCCAGTATACGATGACACATCAGATCTAGACAGTTTTTTGCACAACATGGAAGAAATCATAAGAGAAGACCAAAGAATCTCAGTACTACATGTGGCTTTCTAGAACACCCTTGCCATATGGTGGGCTAATCATAAATACATATTCAAAACTTGGGACAAGGTGAAGCAAGCTATCAAGTACATGTTCTAGAATAAGGAGAAGTTGGAATCAAAGATGCAAATGGATCTTCAAGTTATGCAATTGTTTAGTGGAGAATCAGATCCTAGGATACATATTGAACAATGTGTGACACAGTGGCAAGCTGCATGGATACCATCTCACTTCTGGGTCTAGGTATTCCCCCACTCTGTAGGTCCAATCCTGAAATCTTGGGTCATACATGAAGAAATCATAAGATAGACGAACGATTGGCAAACACTGGAAGCTCAATTTTGCAAGGAATTCTCATTTACAAGTAAGTACCATGAGCTTGAAGTAGTCCTGCAAAAGATTAAATAATTTCTTTTTACAGATAGTGGTAATCATAAATCAAACATAGTGGTATGGGAAAAACATAGCAAGAAATACAGACTAATCTCCAATTTCCCTCAATTGAGAAACCTATAGAATTATATCAAGTTAGTAGAGATTCAGAAGGCCTAGATGACCTAGAAGAATTGAGAAACCTAGCCATCAAAGAGACAAAGGGAAGCAGAGAAATTTAAAACACCATACCTAGCTAGACCGATAGTTCCTACAATCACCCATTAAAATTGCACAAAATCAATATAGGGACTATAGAGAAACCCAATATAGCTATGGTGGGAGACTACTGGGATGAGCAAACTAGTCAGGAAATACAAATTTTACTGTGGGAATATGAGGATTTGTTCCCAAATACCTTTTCATATTTAAAGGGAATCAAAGGAGTCATGGGAGAAATTAAGATTGAACTGAAACCAAGATCCAAGCCTGACAGACATATGCCATACCATCTTAATCCTAGAGTAAAAGAGAAGGTTAAGAAGGAGATAGACAAGATGTTGGAAGAAGGTCTCATTTTTGCAGTAGAGGAAGTAGAGTGGGTTAGTCCGATAGTTATTAAAGGAAAGAAAGACACAGAGGATATTAGAGTCTGTGTATACTACAGAAGCCTCGACTCTATCTGTGTACATGACCCTTTCCCAACACCCTTTACAGACGAAGTTCTTCAAGAGGTTGTGGGAAAGGAATCATACTCATTCACAGATGGATTTTCAGGATACCATCAAGTTAGGATCGCTGAAGAAGACAAAATGAGGACCACTTTCATAAAATAATGGGGATCATTCACATACAATGTGATGCCATTTGGCTTGAAGACACCTCTGTAGGTTTCTCAAGGATTGTGATAGCATATTTTAGAGATTTCATCCACAAATTTATAGAATTCTATATGGATGATTGGACAATATATAGCCTACTCAAGGAACATGTAGCATTGTTGCGACTAGTGTTTGACATATGTAGAGAGTTGCATATCTCATTGAATCTTAGAAAATGTATCTTCTGTGTACCACATGGGAATTTTTTGGGCCATATAGTCTGCCAAGAAGGAGTATTGGTATACCCAGCCAAAGTTGTGGTCATTGTGAATATGCCTCCACTTACGAGTGCTAAACAATTGCGCTCCACACTAGGACACACAGGTTACTATCACAGGTTGATCTGAAGATATGCCAACATTACGACACCTATGGAAAAATTACTAAAAAGGATGAAATATTCCAATGGACTCTAGAATGTGATAAAGCATTCGAGACACTCAAGGAGAAACTCATCACAACACCAATTATGATATTCCCAAATTGGGAGAATGAATTTCACATCCATGTAGATGCTTCAGGAATTTCTTTGGGAGTTATCTTAACACAACGTGGTGATGGAGCTATTGATCACCCTATCTATTTTGTGAGTCGAAAGTTGTCACAAGCAGAGCCCAACTACACAACGACAGAGACGGAGGGTCTAGCCATGATTTATGCTTTGCATAAATTTAGACATTATTTGTTAGGATCTCATTTTAAATTCTTTACTGGCCATTATGCATTGAAATATCTAGTTAACAAACCAGTATTAGAAGGAAGAATTTGTAGATGGCTGCTATTATTTTAGGAATTTTCATTTGAATTTATCATCAAGATGGGAAGATGCAATGTAGGACCTACTCACCTATCCAGATTAGAGTCAGGGGAAAGTGGGAGTGAAGTAGATGATCAGCTCCCAGATGCAGACTTGTTTAGAATTGAGGCCATATCGGAGTACTTGGAGGACATAACAGTCTTCCTAAGTAAAGGGGCATGCCTAGAGACATATTCCGCAACCAAGAAATGCCACATGGTTGTTAGAAAAGAAGATTACCAATTGATTGCCAGACAGTTGTATAAACTTGGACTAGATAACATCCTCAGACGATGTGTCTTGGATCATGAAAGACAGACCATACTATGGGAATGCCATAGTGGAGTTGTAGGAGGCCACGTAAGAGGAAAGGCCATGATACAAAAAGTTCTTTAGGCAAGACTTTGGTGGGAAACACTCTTCAAGGATGCAAAGGTATATGCTAGATCATGTGATGTTTGTCAACGGATGGGAAAGTTTTCATGCCGAGACGAGATACCACTACAACTAGTTAGAGCTCTACAAGCATTTCAGAAATGGGCAGTTGACTTCATTGGACCAATCAACCCTATCGCCAAGCATTCAAAGGCGAGGTACATCATTACTGCAACTGACTACCTTTCTCGTTGGGCAGAAGCAGCAGTTGTGCAGGATCGGTCGACATATACTGTTGCCATATTCATTTTTGAGAATAGCATTATGAGATTTGGATGTCCCAGGAGCTTAACTAGTGATCAGGGAGCTCATTTCATTAGCAACACTATAGCAACACTTACAACCAAATTTCTAATTCAACACCACAAAAGCAGTCCATATCACCCATAGGCCAATGGAACATTTGAAGCCTTCAACAAAATTTTGGCAAGGGGGTTAACAAAGGTCTATTGCGCAAACCGTGAGGACTAGGATGATAGAGTTCCAGATGTACTATGGGCATACAAGACAACAAAAAAAAAACTCCACAGGTACACACCAAGAATGTATCGTTCCAAAAGAGCATAGCCATTTTCAAATTCAGTAGAGTGAACAAGCCTGTACCATTATGAAATCCACAGTCCTAACCTTAGTCCTTAGCTTCCACAAAAGTGTGAATGTCGAGAGCCACAACAAGACAAAGCATTATGTCTAAATAAGCTATTCCATATGAGCCCTACGACCCATGAGTCGAGATCGTAAGCGATCTCAAAGGGAAGGTGGAGCATATTAATCTCCTCGGTATTGACCTCACAGATTCAACCTTGTTTCCTCATATGCACACAATTTTTTTTTGGGAGATGGCTCCAGATGGAATCATAGGTATTCAATTTGTGCCAAAATCATACTTCATCAATTTTTTCAATTCGACCATCATGAACCTGAGAGACCTACCAGTCTTCGGTACCACTGGTGAGGTTGCACGATGCACGAAATTTTTAATAAGAAGGGTGCATGATAGAAGCCTATGGTTGGATAAGTGGTATCCAATCCATGCTAAAGACATCCAACATCTTATTGGACTATCCTCGCAAGGAGAGGATGTGTAGAAAGGATTCCAAGGTCCTGGTAAGCACGGGAAAAAGAAAGGCGAGATCAATTTTTATGATAAATTCAACACAAAGAGGGGGGGACACACAACAATAATTGAACCCATCCTACCTGAGATAGTCCAGACTAGATGTGACATCATAGACAACAAGGTTATGAGATCGTAATACAAAGGTGAATGCACTCTAGATGCATAATCAGTAGCTGACTTTTGTGCCAATGGAGCTATATTTAATTGGTACAGTTACCTGCTAGAGGAACTCCTAGTAGCATGCAAGGAAGCATAGGATAAGGGAGGAACCTTCACTTAAGGATATCTACTTGTGGAATTTTCTATGTTTAAATGGAATCCACGTGTGGGAAGACAGTCAATGATACTAGACAAAGGGCGCATGATGAAGATGTTTGATCCATGGAATTCCAGGCCAGATTCAGAGAATACAACTTTCAATTCTGCAAAATTTGCTAAGTGGTACAATGGGTTGATCGATGCAACAAAGATTTTTCATATCCCATAGGATATCCTCAACTACAAAATGATAAATATTGATTTCAGCATGAATTGACACCATACATTTGTCTGGCCGAGACATGTGAACAGGGAAGATTTCCACACAGCAATGCTTTTTTTCTATCTGGATGAGAAGGCCTTTGAAAGGGAAGTCATGTCATGGCCAGGAGTCAAACGTAACCTATGCAAGATAGGAATGCATTATATCCTACTTGTAGAACTACTGAAGAATAAAGACAAAGATGCAGAGGTTGGACCAAGATCAAGTCCATAGCAACAAAAGCCAGATGCTCTAGCACAATCGAACTCTGAGGTGGAAGAGGAGATGCATTTTTTGGAGTGGAAGAAAATACTAACCATCTGTCAGCTTCCATTTGATGCAGTGTTATATGGTGCAAATGTTAACCAAATTCTAGGTGTTGTGTTCAGTACTGAACCATTGGTGAAGAGGCTCAGAATCAGGGTCTCGGCTAACAAACCCCTAAACCCACAACCTCTTGCATTGGCCCCTCCTTGCACTAGCTCAATGGCCAAAGCCAACACTATCATTCACATTCATGATGACCTAGAGCCTAAAAAATTTCCATCCACATTCATCATTGAGCACCCTCCATCATCACTACCCTAATCACCAAACCCCATCACTACCATCCCACCCAAGACCACAACCCCAGAGCCAATGCAGCTCGATCAACTAGAGATAGTGGAGCAAGGACTCCCAAAAACAACCCAAGCATCACCCAAGCCAAGATCAGAAATTTTTGGTCTAGACCCCAAAGCACCAGAGAAAAGTATGAAGCTGAATGGTTTGAACCGAGACATCCAGGAACAACAGCCTGAGCCTTCGGCACAAGGGAAAGACACCCAAACTAAAGAGGAGTTGCATGTCCAAATAAAACAACAAAACCCTCTGCTGACCAAGGGTGAGGCGGCAAAAGAACCTATAATGCAAGAAGTAGAAGTAACAAAAAAGCAGAAGCTACCACAACCTCAGAAAGAACTAGAATCAACACCCAGGCACAGCGTGACATCCACGCATGAACAATTTGAGCGGGTTCTCTAGGACCCTAAAAAATGCACAGAACTGATGCAACTTTCCATAGCCAGAACATACGTTCTGACTCTTTTTCCCGTAGTGTTAAGGTCGAAGATTGCGATAGGACCACTAATAGATGAGGAGGTAGAGACCTGTTCAAACCACTCAATGGTCAGTGGACTTCCACTGCAGACATGAGCATCCATAGATGTAGCTCCTTCACCTACTGATCTCATGCAGTGGCCAACGACACAATTATTTGGATTGATCAAAGCATCAATTGATCAATTAGAGAAAAGGCTCTAGGAGGCCAAGAGATCTTCCAAGGTTGCAAGGAAGGAAGACTTTGTCGTGAAAACATGCAGGATGCAGGAAGCACATGACAAAATCCAAGTTCAGCACAAAATGGAAAGAGTGCAAGAAATACTTGTTGAAGCCTGGTCATAGATTCAAAAGATTGCACCTGAACTACTTGAAGTCAGTGATGCAGGAGAGACGAAACACTAGATTGAGTTTCTACAAGGAGCATGGACACAACTCACCACTCAAGCTGAGCAACTGAAAACACAGTTACAATAGGCACAACAAGAAGTAGTGCAGCAGCCCCAGAAGCTATAAGAGTAGATGCAGAAGATAGTACTGCAAGGTAACAATGCCCGTGTAGAAGTACACAAGCACATAGAGGAATGCAAACATATTTTTAGGAAAGTCAGCGACTGGATGGGCATCATCGCTCGAAAAAAAAATTATTGGAGGAGGTGCACACAAAGATCTAGGTGTTGAATGAAGAAGTTGTAGCTACAATGGATCCTATGGAGAAACAATAAAAGTTCATTCAAATCCAACATGCGGAAAATGAGCTAAATGCCCTCTTTAAGGCTCAGTGCATAGCAAAGAAAGAGTTGCATGACTTCCAACTTATTATTCAGGTAGTATACATTAAAATGCATCAATTTGATGCAACAACAGACTCCGAGTGGAACTTTTTGGTCACGTCCAAGACAAAGGCAGATAGCAAGGAGACAAGTCAACAATTTTTTGTAAAGGCATCACTCCTCACCAGGAAATGGTAGGATAAAGTGGGAAACTTTCAAGGAGTAAAACAACGAGCCTTATAATTGGTACCAGAGTTGGGCCCTTCATTTGAAGAGGTAAAAGAAGAGAAAGAACAAATAGAAGAGCCCAAGGAAGAAGAAAAGGAGGACAAGGGAAAACAACAAATGATCTTATGAGATGCTTAAGAACCAAGTACTTGACTCAAGGGCGAGTCAAGGATTGTGGTCGGAGCCTGTTGGGCCCCTCATGTTTGGATAAGGAATTGTGAAAGTTTTTACTAAGCATGAGTTGCACAAGATTCAACAGAGGCTAGACATTAGAACGAGAAAGAGTAATAGAAATCAGTTGCGAAAGTGAGCGCAAGGCCAACTAAGCAACAAACGGCTACAACATAACAAGAAAGCGTGCAAGATGATAAGGAAGACACAACCCAACTTATACATAGTGATGAACATAATTGTAAAGGGGTTGATTAGTTTTTGTGGTTGCCATTGTTGTTTTTGGTCAGTTAAGTTGTGAGTCTGTAATGAATTTTATCTATCAGTTCGAGAGTTGGAGCTCTACGACATGAGTTCAGAGTCAAGAGTCTATACATTTCACTATGGTGTAATTCTAAGTCTATAATCACAGAAAGATTCCAAAGATAATATGAAGAAGGAGATAAATTTTCAAATATGATGTATCTCTGTGTGTTTTCTTATCCATTACAACATTTCCTTATGGTATGTAAGTTCTATCTGATGGTTCTACGTTTAAATGCTTGTTCACAACATAAGAATGTTTGATTCTTGCACATGTATTGTTCATATCTATTCATGTCTCTTATGCAATATCGAGAATTATTCCTGAAGGCCCTATGGATCCTATTAAGTCTTTTCCCTATCCTTCCCTATCTATCTGTCTCAACAATGCTTTGGGTGAGACTTCTTCTCATCAGAGGAGTTTAAAATGCCAATGCTCTAGACTACATGGTACCTTTTGTTGGTAACCTGAGAAGGACCCTGGTTTGATCAAACTTGCGCCAACATGACACATGTTCATCTCCTTGATCTAACGATCAAGATAGTATTTGAAGGGTATCTTAGATCGACGACTGAGAGTGACTTCAGACCTTCATCCTTCGAGACTTCGAGACTTTTGACATTTGTTCATGGTAAAACTACTGAAGAAAATCTCTCGGAGTGACGTAACTTGCTTACATCACTTGTTGACATGGCACGAGCCAATTTCCTCTTTGACACTTGTCATCATCTGATTATGCCATGTGTATTTTCCAATGTGGTCTGCTGATGTGGTTTGTCAAATTTCTTTGCTGACGTAGTTTACTAACGTGGTCCGCCACATGTCCTTGTAGATGTGGTCTGTTGAATGTCCTTGCTGACATTGTTTTCTAACCAACAACCCTGATCCAACAATCATNAGTACTGCAAGGTAACAATGCCTGAGCAACATTACACAAGCACATAGAGGAATGCAAAATTTTTTTTTAGGGAAGTCAGTGACTGGATGGGCATCATCGCTCGATGAAACCAAGTCTTGGAGGAGGTGTGCACAAAGATCCAGGTGTTGAACGAATAATTTGCAGCTACAATGGATCCTATGGAGCAACAACAGAATTTTGATCAAATCCAACAGGTGGACAACAAGTTGAACGCCCTCTTTGAGGCTTAGTGCATAGAAAAGAAAGAGCTGTGCAAATTCCGACCTGTTATTTAGGTAGTATACATGTAAATGCATCAATTTGATGCAACAACAGACTCCAAGTGGAACTTGTTGGTCGCGTCCAAGACAAAGGCGGATAGCAAGGAGACAACTCAACAATTTGTTGCAGAGGCATCACTCCTCACCAGGAAATGGTAGGATGAAGTGGGAAAATTTCAAGGAGTGAAACAATGAGCCTTAGAATTGGTACCAGAGTTGGGCCCTTCATTTGAAGAGGTAAAATAAGAGAAAGCACAAACAAAAGAGCCCAAGGAAGAAGAAAAGGAGGAAAAGGGAAAACAACAGATTCTCCTGGGAGATGCAAAAGAACCAAGTACTTGACTCGAGGGTGAGTCAAGGATTGTGGTCAGAGCCTGTTGGGCCCTTCGTTTTTGGATAAGGAATTGTGTAAGTTTTGACTGAGCACAAGTTGCACAAGCTTCAACAGAGGCTGGAAATCAGAACAAGAAAGAGTAACAAAAAGCAATTGCAAAAGTCAGCGCAGCGCTAGCTAAGCAACAAATGGTTGCAATAGAACAAGAAAGCGTGCAAGCCAAGAAGGAAGACACAACCCAACTTAGAGATAGTGATGAACGCAATTTTAAAAGGAGAGGGGTTGATTAGTTGTTGTGGTTTCCATTGTTGTTGTTGGTCAGTTAAGTTGTGAGTCTGTAATGAATTTTATCTACCAGTTTGAGAGTTGGAGCTCTACGACATGAGTTCAGAGTCAAGAGTCTGTACACTACACTATGGTGTAATTATGAGTCTATAATC
>JASDQU010306273.1:99021-116031 GCA_032191745.1 Picea mariana
GAGAGAGAGAGAGAGAGAGAGAGAGAGAGGAAAAATGGGCATACTTAGTCGATCCACTACTACCATGATGGAAATATTTCCTTCAAATTTGGGTAAAACTATAATAAAATCCAATGAAACTTCTTCACAACATTGACTTGGTGTAGCTAATGGTTGTAGGAGACCTAGAGTCTTGATTGTCTCTCCCTTATTCTATTGGAATATCACACATTTAGAAACAAAATTTTGAACATCAGTTTTAAGACTTTCCTAGAAAAAATCCTCCTTGATCACGTGGTAAGTTTTCAAGAACCCCAAATGTCCTCCTATAAGAGAAGTGCGAAATTCTAGAAGGAACTTTTGTTTGACTTGGTAATTCTTACATAAATATAGGTGATCATGATACCATAGAAAATCATTCTTCCATACAAATTTATTTAATGCACTTGGGTCCTCCTGTAGTTTTTGAATGATATTACATGCCTATTTATCATGCTTTGATTTTATCCTTGCTTCTTCCACCCAATTAGATTGTGGAATAGAAATAGCACATAGTGAACCCTTTGTTTCTCCTTCTTTCCTTGAAAGTTCATCTGGCACAATATTATTTTTTCCTTTCTTGTACATAATTTCAAAGTCATAACCTAGAATATTTGTAACCCATTTTTTTTTCTTCTAAAGATAATCATTGCTCTGAGAAGTACTTCAAACTATCATGATCTGTTTATACTTGTAAACGTCTTCCTGTTAGGTAAGGGATTAATTTCTTAACTTCATATAGTATGGTCAACATTTCTTTTTCATAAATATGTTCAAGTAAGTTGTTTTCTTTAAGTTGGCTTCTTTCAAAGGAAAGGGGATTTCCTTATTGCATTAAAACTACACCAATACCATGCCACGAGGAATCACACTCCACAATAAATGTTTTTGTGAATTCAGGTGTGGCTAGGACATGAGTTGTACACATAGCCTCCTTAAGTTTTTCAAAAATTGTGGTTGCTTCTTGAGTCCAAGAAAATGATTCCTTACTTAATAATGTTGTTATAGGTGTAGTTATTTAACCATAGTTCTTGACGGGATGAATTTTTTTTGGTAATAGCCTATCAATCCTAAGAATCCTCTAAGTTTTTTCAACATTTTAGGAATTGGTCATTCCCTCATAGCTTTAATTTTGTTAGGGTACACTTTTAAACCTTCATGAGATACAATGAAACCCAAATATTCCAGTTCTTGAACCCCAAAGTAAAACTTGGAAGGATTTGAATAAATTTGTTTCTCTTCCAAAAGTTGGAATACTAAGCCAACATGTTGTACATCCTCTTCCCATGATTCGTTGTAAATTAGTATGTCATAAAAAAATACTAACACAAACTTTCTAAGGAAGGGATTGAAAATAGAATTCATCAAGCTTTGAAATGTTGAAGGTGAACTAGTAAGTCCAAATAGCATAAGAAAAAACTCATAATGACCTTAATGTTTTCTAAATGTTTTTTTTTTGGAATGTCTTCATACCTCATTCTGATTTGATGATATCTCGAATCAAGATACAACTTAGTAAATATTTTTTGTCCATACAATTCATACAATAATTAATAATGATAGTAATAGGATACTATCTTTGATGGTATTTTGTCGAGCCATATATAATATGGACTCATATGGCATGAACCATCCTTCTTTGTAACCATCACTATTGGTGAAGAGAAAGAAATTTGGCAAGGTTGAATGATGCCATCCTTTAAGATTTCTTGGGCCATATGTTAATCTCACTCTTTTGTGCATATGGATACCTGCAAGACATAATGAGGTGGTATGTGATATCCTCAAATTATTAGAAATTAAATTCCAAGTTAAATTTAGAAAAAAAATTCCACTTATGGAAAATATGAATTTAGAAATAAATTTCCATTTACAGAAAATATAAATTTAGAATTTTGGATTATGTAATTATTATTTATGACTGTTGGCAAAATATTCGACTTTCTCAATTGTCCTCTTTTGTTTGACACATGTATGACAAAAAAAAAATTAATAAATTAAATGTTGGAAGACAAATGGAACAACTAGGTTAAAAATAGTTGACTATGACTCCATGAGTGGGGAACAGGTTTGAGTTAACTCAAAGATGATTTTTACAAGTGAAGGAAGTTGAATTTGGCCACTAGTATCCCCTAAAAATCGGGGATTTGTAAAGATGAAAATTTCCCAAGGAGGGAAAGGAATGGAAATACCTAGGCACAAGATAAATACAACATATGTGGGAAGCAAGACGTTGCTTAGTATGTTGGGGATTGAGAATGATTTTTTTGTTATGAGAACATCTGGTGTAAGGCAAAGCATTTTCAGATATGTTTAATGTGGCAGTAGCTAAGGAGGATGACTCAGTTAGCCCTTATGGAGTCATGGTCAGGCTAGGGGGTGATCAGGTCAAGTGATTGTGGTTGTTTTGTTTCTACAGTTGGGTGGAATGTGGTGGTTCCATTTGTTTCACAGCATTAGTATTCAAATATGTATCTCAACTATGTACTTTATTGTTGATATTATATTATGGATATTAGCTGGTTGTTAAAATGTTGTACATTTTTATACATATAAGTAAACTCTATTTGAAATGGATTGTATAGCCATGTGAAAATGTGGCTTACCTATGTGTAATAATGCATGTAGTGGTGTTTTAGTTGAAGTATAAATTTTTGGTATGTGTGTGTGTGTGTGTGTGTGTGTGTGTGTGTGTATGTGTGTGTGTGTGTGTGTGTGTTTGTGTGTGTGTGTGTGTATGTGTGTGTGTGTGTGTGTAGGAAAACTATGTATATTTTCATTTGGGCCATTATGAATCTATATTCTTAATTGTTGTACATTGTTGTGCATAATAAAATACTTCATAAAGAAACGTTTAAACAGGATGTATTGTTGTTCTACTATTATGCTGAGTATAAAGAATAAAAGTCCCCAAATACATTCTGTCATCTATTATCCAAGGAAGATATCTGACACAGTGAATTGTAGAATATATGCCAAAATTTAATTTATTACAGTCAATAGGTCGTTGACCAAAATGTTATAGTTTGAGTCCCTTAGACACAAGAACCCCATAGCTAATCTAAATAGAGATTTTAATGTACTACATCAATTTTTTGTGAGTGTGCATGAACTGGTGGAAGAAATATGGAACTCGAATACCTTTTGTGGATAGGCCAATCTTCTTCACCGAGTGCACGATCTTTTCTACCAACCTGCAAAGGAGTAATGCAATATTATTTGTAACTTACTATTGTACAAACATTAAAGAATAAGATAAATGAAAGATTCAAATCATACTTATATGAGATCATGATTGAATACCAAAGGGTCATTGTTTCATTGCAAAGTAGTCAATCCACGACCCAGGAGGGAAAGTGGGTGCGTAATCCATCTGATGGGTTTCCTCGCAAGACAAAGGGACCCATCATCAGTTTACATACATGTGAAATTATTCACTCGTACAAGTAATAAAACATATACAAACTTCTAATAAAGTTCAGTATCTTTGATATCCTATAGTTTATAAAGTATAGAGAGAAGATATACAAAAGAAATATAGACTGTAATCAATATAAGAGTTTTAATAATCAACAATTTTTACTATAAAGAAAGTACCAAACCCCATTTAGAGGGCCAAAGAATATTGTGGAGAAGCTAACTTATTAAAAACAGAGATACCTTTTTACACAGACGGGACACCGTCAAAGATTAGTACTTACAATAAAGAAAGTATTAAATTATAAAATAATGACAGAGATGCATAGAAATGTGATCTGGATATACATATATATTTGGGAAATGATAAAAGTAAAAAAATTTAAATCATGAAGCACTTACAGAAACGTAAGGATGTGATCTAGGTGTATAAGAATTATAGTGATAATCTAATCTGTAGGTTAAATCTTAGTTACTAAAAATGTGTTCCAATCCTGCAAATTTCGTGCCTCGGGCATTCACCAAATGAAGGGGAAAATGAATATAAGAATCAATTATAATATTTAATAAAAAAGAAGACCTTGTTTATTTTAAACAGAGTTGTCGAAGGAAAAAATATCCTCAACTTGTAGATGGATTGAACTATAACAGTTGAGATAGCATTAAAGGGCACCGTTGAATTGGTCGTGGGTGTTTAATGGAGACAGAGAATGATTTTCTCCTCAACAGGGATATTATTTAACCAATGACTATATACAAAGTGGCATCATTGTTATTGTCAATGCTTAAGGTATTTTAACCTTTTCATATAAAATACAAAGTGCAATTTTAAAATTACATACAGGGTTTAAATAGATGAAGCCTGTAATAAATCCTTAAGTGTGTGAAGTTAGAAGATCACAGATGAATGTAAGGATGCAAGTAATTATTATTCAGCCATGAATTTTACATAGGGTTTACTAGATAGGTCCTTAAACCTGATGATTATTTCCTTACACATTAACCTCCAACAAAGGTCACGGGTGTACTGGCCTCAGTATAGACTTCAAACAAAATAATAAATTTCATCAAAGAGTTTTAGCTTTTAGCAACGATTGGATTGGAAATAAGCCCTGGAAGGATATGAGCTTAAGGATTGATAGCCAACAAAGAAGAAAATTACAATAACAAATTATTCAAACAAATGATAAAATTGAAAGATTTTACCTAACATATAGGCAAAATCTTTATCACTGTGGAACCAAAGATGAGCGCATCTAAAGGAACAACATCATATGGTTGTTACCTCCAGACCAAAGAAAACATGGTATGAAAAATGTGACTCAACACCCATAGAGAACACACATTACATAGACAGAAGAGATATTCCACAAAGAACATCCATTGCATAGACAGAGAAGATATTCCACCGAGAAAAAGCATTGCATAGATTGCGAAAATATTCCACAGAGAACACACATTGTACAGACAGAGAAAGATTTATACAGTAAATGGATTATACACCCTTTCGAAAATATTTGCTCAAAAACCCTTTCACCAGAAATAGAGTCCTTGTAGAAAAGATATTACATAGTGAATATATTATGTTACAAGAATAATAAGTGGTACAGAGAACAATTGCAAAGGAAATGCATAACTTCAGAGAACATGTTTAAATTGCATTACAGAGATAACAATGTACTTACTGCACCTGTGGAGAGACTTTCTAGAGTGCCCTTGATACCACACTCCACTAGGGTCGAATGCTATCACCTAGCCAAATGCAATCATCGGTCGCATACAGTGTAGAGAAAAATGTTTTACAAAACAAGAGGCAACTACGAAGAACAATTGATACATTGAGCCCCTCGCTAGTGGCGTAAGAGCGATTGTACGCCCTGCATCTCTACCATGTGAATCGATGGAAGTGTTGAGCCGACATTGAACGTTTCCCTGTAGTGACAGTTATGGAGGGTACTAGACAGGCCTATCACCATTAAATGGGCCGGACATAACGTAATTCCTACAGGCTAGAATAGCATAGGTTCAGACCTGACCTTTCATCCACCTCTTTTCATTTTCAAACCAATTAAATTATGGGTGGATAGTTTTAACCTGGCGTGAGGTGGGTAGTTTTAATTTGTGCATTGGGTTTCACTTCATGCGTAGTGTGTAAATCGTATGCCACTTCAAACATAAACCCTTATACTATGGGAAGGATTTTAATCATAGAATTTTGAACTATGGAAAATGTTATGCTGTGGATACTTAATTACCCTAGTCTGTGGACTCTGGACTAGGGTAGTGATGTCTCCTAGTCTGCTAGGGTCATGACCTTGTGTTATAGTTTTTCCTTACATGAATTTCTTTAACAAAATAAAAAAACTAACTTAAAGTATAACTTAGTTATGACATTCAATAGTTTGGATAACATGGGTATGAGGTAACCCTAATATGTTATGTGATGGGCCTTATTCTATGGACCTTGGTAGTTATAGTTACCAATTTAAACAATGCAATCAAATTTATGACTTTAAGTTCAATAGTAGGGTAAATTAGATTATGAGTTAATCTAATGAAAATGCTATGATTTATTTTAATGCTAGCAATAGTAATTTTTTATTGGACAGTGAAACCTCCTATAGACTCTTAGGATGGATAGTCTAGTAGAGTAAAACTTTTATGTGTACAAACAGTGTTTTATATATATAAGAGAATATTTTCTAGTATATTTGGATCCAGGAGCTTGATAGGGCTCAGAAAAGCCTAAAAATCAATGTTCTCGTAATGACGTCAAAACATACATGTCTGAAGGCCTCGTCAATATGAACCTAATGCAACTTAAATGGGCTCAAACACACATCGTATGCTCCTGATATCGTGATCTGAAGTTCAGGTCAAACTGGCAAAAAGTCAAAGTCAACAGTGCATACTGCTGACATCAGTAGTACGTCAGTAGGACAGGTGGTAGAGGATGTCATCATGACATCAGCAGGACACGTGGTAGCACCAGGACATGCCACGTGGAAGTCATTTTTGGCATTTTTAGGGGCTCATTTGGACCAATAAAAATTTGACACATGGTAGTGTACAAACATGACACGTGGTAGGTATGGTGATGACATGGTAGGTACAATGATGTCGTGGAAGGTATGATTGGGCAGTTGAATGTGTAGGTGACTGGGTTAATGATTGGACAGTATGGCCCATTCACAGGGTGACACATGGCCCAATCACTGGGCACCACGTGGCACCCAGAATTTAGCCAAAGACGGCTGGGTAAAAGTTTGTTCCGCCTCCGGGGGAATAGAACCCGCGACCTACGAGAATGGAAATGGACTAGAAACCATGCACTAACCAACAAGGCACATGTGTTCCTTGTTCATAGAAATGGCAGAAATTGTATTTAAGTTTGGATTGGGCGCGGAGGGGGCTATCCACATGACCATAGGCATTAGATCAGGGGGCCAAGAAGGCTAAGGTGCCAGTGCTTGGCCACATGGTGCGCCATGCATCCAAGGTCCCAGAAAAAGAGGGCTAGCACACATTTTTTCCCAAATATGGGTTTTCCACCTTATTATTAGGTTTATTCATGATTTTATACTGATTTTATGGTTATTTGGCCATATATTGGTGGATATTGGGCCAAATTGAGTTCCATGAAAAGTGGGATGTTGGGATTTGATCCCTCTACCTCTTGGATATATAAACTAAGTCATTGAGAGGTTTTACATAAGCAAGAAGCAACAAATAAGCTTGAAGACAAGGTCAAGTAGTCTTGAGCAGTGCAAGTAGCTGAGCTTTTGAGGCAGTTTCCAGGAGTTCTGTTACTCTGTTTTAAGTGCCGCCTGTTGCATCAGGTTTCTGAGAAAAACAAGAATACATTTAGTCAGTCAATTTCCCTATATGATGTAATTTGAATGAAGATAGTAAATAATTGAATATTTAATAGAGAAAGCCTCCCTCACTGAAGACAAAGGCCCGTAGATGTAGGCGAGATTGTCGAACTCCGTTATCAACTTATTGTGTACAATTGGATGATGGTTTTCATTCTTGTGTTATCTATTATTTATCTTAATTATCCAAGTCTTTGTTATTTTCATATTCACATGCACCATCAGAAAAAGGTCTTGATTAAATTGAGGTTATAGTGTATAATTGCTAACCTTTGAAAGTCGGATCAAATTTGGGGTACATTACATATGGTATCAAAGTTGTACGTTACAATGCTTGGACCTCAGGAAATCATCAGAATTGTATTTCATTTTTATTTGAAAGAAAAATCTAGCAAACATATTTACTGTTACAAACATAAAAATTTGTCTATTGTGAAAATATCAGCAGAGAATGAAGAAGGATACAGACCTGAGGGAAATCAAAAACAATAACTTCCTAGAGACTCGGAACATAATAATGAAGGAAGTTCATCCACTCAAGTCTTGGAAATGATGAACTTCTCATGGTTGTGGATCGAAGTGGCTTCCACGATCTAACAAAGTCGCTTCCACTGTTGTGGATCGAAGCAGCTAGATTCTCAGTTACAACGAAATATGTTTCTGGGATTTGAAATTTTGTGGCTTATGAAGGACCTCTGTTTGAATCCATTTTTTCCACTGTTCTTCATGCTACACCAGCAAAAATACCCTCCTTGTGGAGTTCTTAGCAGCATAATTTTCCTCGGCATCCACAGCCATTGCGTTCTAGGCGTCTAATGCGCCTATTCACATTCATTCTGATTTCATTTCTGCAGCTCATTATAAATTCTGGATCATTCCATATCCATCTGATGTTCTTGAGGAGGCTGTGAAACCAAATCAATCGAACAAAGAGGCTTCAGGGAGATTGAAAGGTGCAAACTGGGTGGCAGTTGTGATCCTCCACTAACAATTGATATTAAGGGATACCAGCAGTTGATTGATACCCTGGGATATGCAAACAAATCCTTCCATGGAATCTGTGATATCCCCAAAAATAAAATATTTTTGAAAATTCAAATTTGCTGGAAATTTATTTTCATTTTTAGTAAATTCAAATTTGGAAAAATTTTGCCATTTATGGCAATTCCGAAGCTCGAATTTGATATTTGTAATTAAGTATTATGACTATTGGGCAGATATATGATTGGACTCAAATAACTATTTGATTATGACACTTGTATAAAAACAAAATATTTATATTAACTACAGGAGGACAAATGTAATAGCCATGTTAAAATCAACTGACCATGACTCCATGAGTGGGGAACATGTTGGAACTGCCTTTGGGATGATTATTACAAGTGGAAAATCAGAGATTTGGCCATTGGCAGCCCCTGAAAATTAGGGACTTAGAAAGCTGCGAAAATCCCCCAAGGGAGGGAAAAAGACCTAGGGAAAATTGATAAATAGCATATGCGAGGAGGCAGGACGCTACCAAGGATTCTAGGAAAAAGATTTTGAATTCTCTTGTTGTTATGAACACTATGGATTGAGTGTGAGGCAAGGGAGTCTACTAAAACAGAAAGACATTTGCGGAGGAAGAGGTTCCAATTTTTCCCTCATGGATTCATGGTTAGGCTAGGTGGTGAATCGGACAAGTGATTTGGCTGTCCTGTTCTATGGTTGGGAGGAACGTGGTTGTTCCCTTTGTCTTCTCGTGATCTGGTTCAGATATATTCTCTACTTCTTCTCTGTCTGAATGATTTTATATCTGATGCATTGCATTTGTTAAATCATAACTGTAACGATTTCCATTTTCTGTTTGAATGTTCCATCCGATGTCATGTATTTATTAAATCCGAACTAAAATAATTTCCATTATTTGGCGAATGATTCAATCACGGATGTAATGCATCTACTAACTTTGATAGATAATAATGCATAGGAGAAATTAGGTTGAATTCATGAAACCTAAAGACTCACAAAGAATATAGGGAAAATCTAATCTCGAATGACCCCTTTCTGAATGAATGATAGAATTGGGCTGTTTATTTTTGTATGATAGTTGAAAGAGTTATGCATGGATAAATCCTGGAAGAAAATTTCCTCTAAATTAGATCCACTGCTAGTTCCTTTCCTTATCTGTCCTCTGAGTCAAATCAATGCTGATATTTGCATGTTAGGAGTGGAGGTTATGATTCATTTTCAATTTAGCTAACTGTATGAATAATGTCGGGACAACTTTCTAAGTTTTGAAAACTATACTTCTTTTCCTATTCATTAAACAGACTGTGTAGAAAAAAAATCTGTAGCTGAGGTAGGAAGATCGAATACTATACTAGTTTCCCTTACAATTCTTGAACCTAACCCGTATAAAGGTATTTCGAGCAAAAGAATATAGAAACAGAAAGTTATACTATATAAATTGCAATGATAGATCTATTAGATGTACTACTTTAATAGTAAAGGAATCCCGGATGAACCTTTCTTATTTCAGAATTTTTCCTTTGCCCAAGGCTGTACAACTATGGTTATTCATATTTAGGCTTCCCTGTTTTAATGATGTTGCACAAACAAAACAAAAACAAGAAGTGCAAAGTCGTGAAATCCTGAACCCTGAAATCCTGAAGTGTTGGTCCCACTTCTTTTCATTTTCAGAATTCAGGAGTTGCTCTCTGCTGATGTTTGGCTTTTGACGTCATGAAATCCTGAACCCTGAAACCCCAAAGTGTTGGTCCCACATTCGTTACACTTTCATAATTTGGGAGTTGTTGTGTGTTTATGTTTGTCTTTTGAAGTCACGAAATCCCGAACCACGAAACCCCGAAGTGTTGGTCCCACTTTCTTTTTACTTTCGGAATTCGGGAGTTGCTATGTGCTGATGTTTGGCTTTTGAAGTCGCAAAATCCTGAAGTGTTGGTCCCACATTCGTTACACTTTTGAAATTCAAGAGTTGTTGTGCATTGATATTTGGTATTTGAAATAACGAAACCCTGAACCTCGAAGCCCCAAAGTGTTCGTCCCACATCTTTTCACCTTTCTAAATTTAGGAGTTGTGGTGTGTTGATGTTTGGTATTTGGAATAGCGAATCCCTAAACCCCGAAGCCCTAAAGTGTTGATCCCACTTTCTTTTCACTTTTCGGAATTCAGGAGTTGTGGTGTGTCGATGTTTGGCATTCTAAATCGCGAAATCCTGAACCCCGAAATCCAAAAGTTCTATTCCCCACCTTCCTTTCAAATTTTCGCAATTCGGGAGTTGTTGTGTGATGATGTTCGACATTAGTAATCGTCGAAACCCGATTGACCTCTGTTTTTCCACAAAACTGTAGTAACATGGTAGGAATTGTTGTTATAGGAACAACTCTATTATTATAAGGAATGGATTGGTAGAATCAATGGAGGATTTTCATCTGGGATAGAGGTAGAATAGAAATAACCAATTTTTAGCACGATTTTTCTAAGAGTTTTGCTCGCCATGAGATCATACACTTTAAGTTTTCAAATTTTCGTAATTAGACTATTGTTTAATGGCATAAACTGTAGAGGACAAAAGGGATCCTTCAAAGTAAACTAGACTAGTGTAATAATGACGTTATGGACAAAAATGAATTCTTATCTTCTCATAGTTCTCTAAGCTTAAACGAAATTGAATTATGTCATAGAAAAGATTTTATTTATTTATTTATTTATTTTTTATTATGGTTAATTTGAGGTTCATTACAGAATCTCAACCCATCCCACCACTTTGGAGGCCTTAAACATATTTCCCAGTATTTTAACTTTGTTTCTCCTCTGCCTCAATTCAAACCTAACAAACTACTTTTGCAATTCAGAAATAACATTAGCATCATCAATAATCCCTCTGCAGTCCAAACATAATGTTTGTTTCCATTAAGGATCTATCCTTGCCATTACTTCCCTTGAATTTACTGTAATATTGTCTGTCTAGCCATTTCCATTCAAAATATAATATCGAACAAATAGGCTATCTCTACTACCGTCACAACTAACTATCACATTTCTAGCTTCCAAAATCTCAAAATTCACCACCATGCGTGGCCTAATTTTCCTTCCAAATTCTTCCATTCTATTGGTGATGAAAGCAAGGTTTGTGTTTCACAGAGAAACTTTCATCATAATCCATAGCCTTGCACTACTTGTTGCATAATTAATCGAAATCATGTGAGAGTAAATATAGCAGAAAATGATTTGATTTTATCTCTATAATCTTAAGACTGGGAAGGGACCTCATGGTTTGAACTTTGTGAGAACATATCCTAAAAGATACAATCCAAATCATACAAATTATACGAATGCAATCCAACTGATTTGATTTCAATATTCTAATGCTACTTGTTTAATAGCCACTGGATTGATCCAAGGAGTGAACAAGCATGTGTGAGTTGTGATCATATTAATGCAATAACTTCAAATAAGGATACTGCGATAGTGTTGCGGATAAAGTATATCCACACAACTTGCACATTAAAGTTTGTTATAAAAAAAATTAAGGAGGAAATCTATATGTATATTGATGAACCCAGAGATTAAATTAGAGCTGGAAAAAAGGGACCTCTCGCTTTATAAATATTTGAAAATTTTGGGTGCATGCGTGTGAAGAAAAATCCATCTATGCGTTATCCGTACTTGGAATGCTTACATGTTGTTGTTATCCGAAACATACATGTGTTGGCTCTAGGATCATGTTAAAAATTGGAAAAATGGGACAAAGTTTTTCCAACTACACAAGCATATTAAAATAGTCTAGAAGATTTATTTCCGATATTATATTCTCACATACCCCATGTGAAATAGAATTTATTTTGATATACATGAGTTCTATGGATTAGGAAATCTATTTTTTTGAAGGGTTATGTTCATCACAATGTGAAATTCGTTTATGTTCATCACATTGCTATATTACTATGTTTGACACATTCCAAGGTTTGAAAATGTGTGTCACATTGTGATGTTGGGATATGTGCGTTACATTGCAACGTGAGGAAATGTTCATCTCATTGTGACAACAGGATGATGTTCGATGTCTGTTTAAGTTCGTGGCATTGGGACGTTACTATCCACATTGCGATGAGGTGATGATGTTCATCATTTTACGATGTTACTATGTTCAATAGATTGCAACATTATTATGTTTTTAATACATATAACATTACATTACTATGATAAAAATTACATTATTATAGTGAATGAGATGATACATGGATAAAATGCACTACATACATAATTAATAATTAATAACAGTGATATGAAAAACAATTTTTAAATAACATTACATGAGAGTGATACGAATAAAATTACATTACGATGATACAAATAACATTATTATGGTCAATGATATGATATGCTACTAAAATGCACTACATACATAAGGTGAAGTGGTAGCATCAAAAGCTATAAACTTTAGAAGTAAATGAGTTGAAAACACTCCTGGTGGACACGTGATAGAGGTAGTGTATTAATTATGTACAAGTGATAATGCTAATATGAGAGATGTTTGAAGTTGTTAAGAAACTTCCCTAATATGAATATGAAACAATCACGATATGTGCCTCACATTGTAACACGAGGATATGTTCGTCACTTTGTGATGATAGGGTTATGTTCATCACATTGTGATGTTAATTATGTTGTCACAATGAAAAGTCCATATATGTTTGTCACATTGTGACATTACTATTTTCAAAACATTGTCATGCTTGGAATTTGTTTTTACAGTGTGACGTCAAGATATGTGCATCACATTGAAATGTGAGGAATTTTTCATTACATTGCGATGACATGTCTATGTGCGACGGGTTTTTTTTTTTTTTTTTTTTATACGTTCGTCATATTACAATGATACTATCCATGTTGTGATGACATGGTTATGTTCATTACATTGCAATGTATGTTTATGTTTGTCACATTGCAACGTTACTATCCACATTACGACGACATGACAATGTTCGTCACATTGTGACATTAGTTTGTGGTCATCACATTGCGACTTCACAATGTTCAACATATTGCAATGTTACTATGTTCATCAAATTGCGATGTCACTATGCTCATCACTGTGCGACACTATTATGTTCAACACATTGCAACATTACTATGTTTGTCACATTGTAATGTTTGGCTTTGTTGGTGATATTACAACGTTGGGGCATGTAAGTGTTTCATTTCTGGAAAAAGATAGGAACTTTGAACTGATGTGATATATTATATAGAAGGAAAACTAGAAACCTATAAACGATGATCCTAGCACGTTTCACATCCACGCATCCACCCACTATCAGTAAAAATATATACTAAATGCATGGACACCTGCTATAAAAAACATTGTGCCCAGTAAAAAAAACTTGAATGCACTTAAATCAATGTTGTAAAAAACTAAATCACAGTAAAATACCTAGATTTAAACTAAGTAAAACACCTAAAACATTTGTGAACCATCATTGTTACCTTAATCATCTTAATTACTATTTTTAATGGCTAACGTACATCTTTTGTCATGCAAGGAAGTTAATTCTTGAAATCAGGGCCTTTCATTTGTTGTGAAAACCAAGATTATTCCAATCATATGAAATCTTATCCATTAAAAACCTATATATGATTAAAATCCCATTAACTCTAGCAATTTCCAATAGGTGTACGCCTATCGGCGTAATTAATACATTAAAGTACTCATACATTGATGTGTAATGTAACATTAATATAATATATAATAAACATTTATAAATTAAAATTAAAGTATTAATTTACATTATTGTCGAAGGTAACATATTAAGTGATTGATAGATTAATAATGTAATGCATTAATTAATTAATATATTGATAAGGTAATAATACACTAATGAATTAATACATTAAATATATCAATAAATACATTTTATAAATACATATAATAAACATTTATAAATTAAAATTAAAGTGTTAATTTACATTAGTGTCTAATGTAACATATTGATAGATTTATAATGTAATGCATTAATTAATTAATTAATACATTGATAAGGTAATAATACACTAATAAATTAATGCATTAAATGTATTAAAAGGAGATTACTAAAGTATTAATACACTAATAAAGTAATACTTTACATAATGTAACATGATAAACTATTAATACATTAACAATATATTATTACATTGTTGTAGCATATAAATTAAAGTAGTAATGCATTATGCATAATGTAACATATTAAATACTAATACATTAATAATGCAATGTATGAACTAATTAATACATTAATATATTTTTAACTAATACATTGTTAAAATATTAATACAATAATAAATTAATACATTAATAATACATTATTAAAGTAATAAAACATTAATAAAAATATTATTAAAGTATTAATACATTAATACATTTATTGAAAATGATTTTGGTTGATTGTAGTGAACCATCATCATGGTTTCTTATGGTTATGACTATGAATGGCATTGATGTGTATTGTAATGTATTAATTTAATTAATACATTTTTAATAAATACATTACTAAAGTAGTAATACATTATTATATTAATATAATGTATAAATTAAAATATTAATTTACATAAATGTATAATATAAAGTATTAATTAATGTATTAATTAATTAATACATTAATAAATTAATGTATTAATTAAGTAATACATTTATACATTATTAATTACTACATTGTTAAAGTATTAATATAATAATAAAGTAAAAGATTAATAATATAACAAGTTATGCCTCCTATCCCTCTACGGTGGGATTTTTTGTTCCATGCCGATCACAAGACAAATCCTTCCATGTTAGGGACCTTAGACTCCTCATGCTCCCAAGTTTCAACTAGACAGATAATATCAATATTGTAATGCCCATATACTTCTAGACATCATTAAGATTCATAAACATTTCTATTTCGTAAACTGAAACAATAACTTCTTAACATAATAGTGATTCTCATAACAACAACTTAGATTTATCACTAAATACTGATTTCATGACAGAAAGAAATAATTACATAACTTAACAAGTACCTGGATCTGATGCTAATTTATGTTCCCTCTTTGCTTTGCTGTTGTCTTTCTGCTCCCTGCTACACAGATCAATCCTGCCACAACATAAAATAACTGCCCAAAACTACTGTCCTCCCTGCCAACTAGGAAAACTACCTATCTCCAGGATATCTATGGATATCCTGGCCCTCCGTGCCCAAAACCTCCAACAACTCAGTGCCTCCCCTGATCAAAAGTCACAGTCCAGAACACTCTATTCCTTGCTCACAGCAAGCCAACAGTCCACAAAATAACACAGGCTCACAGCCAATACAACAATGAACAAAAGAAAATCGGTGCTCACAGCAAATGCAGAATCTCTGCTCATGGCAAAAGACAATAGTTCTCAGCCCACACAGCCCGCAGCATCCATCCCCCTCGAATGGTTTGCACATCCCCCTCTTCCCATCCCTTATTCCTCCCTGTCGACTCATGCAGTTACTCCTTCAACCACCCTCCGTCCCCCGTCCTTCGTCATGAATTAATGTTTTATCTTCTCGGGATCTATGGCTATCCCTCTCTACATACGCCACCATTTTTATATCATTTTTCATTGGTCTTTTAATTTTATTTCATAGGTCATTAAATGTGATCTGTAGTTTGAATTATTACTCAGTTAACCATAATTAATTTATTTAATTAAATCTTACTTAATAATCTTTAAGCATGTATCTAATTAGGGTTGTTACATACACCCACCCTTCAAGAAACTTCATCCCGAAGTTTAAGGTGTCTGATGGTACAAAGGAAAAGAACATGGTTCACACATTCACAACAAGTAACTGACATTATCAGTAAGTAAGTCAAGAAAGATCATACATACTAGTGTATATGTGCAAGAAATGCATGTGTAGCTAGTACATGCAAACCTCGTGCATGTACTAATAATCAAACTGTCATTCTTTAATAATTTACGTATGCATTCAATCCAGTCAGCAAGGCTAGTCTTTTATAGAAGACAACAATCAATTATTCGTGTGAGAAATCCTTTTATTACAATTGTCCAGTTCTGTAATTTATTTTAAACAGTTGCGGTTCAATTACATAATAAAGAATATTCATATATACACATTTCTCTCTCTCTCTCTTTTTTTGAAGGGACAACATCAAATTCCGCCACAATATAGATCTCCAAATGTCTCAACTACTCTACTCATCCTTCCTTCCTAACCTACTTCCATCTCCCATCCTATATGTCCTCTGCTAGACTATCTTGGAGCGCCAACTATATTGGCCTAACTCCAAATAGAACCCGTAAGTGAAAGTGTCGCTATCTCGACCAAGCTTCCCTAGCAGGCAACTGACAGTCCTCATCACATGTCTTAGGGAGCGTGAACCAGCACCGTCCTCCCAGGACTTCAGGTTTCGGAGGATACACGGTGGGAAAAGCCTCCACCCCTCCTAATAGTACCAGGGTCAACACCCTATAATGGAGGATACTGTTAGGATATTTAGACACTTAGGAGTTAGTTAAGATCTACTTGGTCTAATATGTCGTTAGGTAAAAGTGTGTTTCTTTGGTATGCATTTGTAGTTAGGAAATCCGACGGTCACGATATGTTCCCGACATAGAGTGATCCGACGGTTCATACTCTCCTCGATCTTAATGGCCATTGATCCGTGGCTTAACACCCGATTGGTCCA